>APFE031380763.1:109610-124966 GCA_000404065.3 Pinus taeda
ACAATAAAAACAATAGTGGGCTTCTATGGGGCACAATAGTAACAATATGGGCACTACATGGGTACATCAATATAATAAGAGGGTTGTACTAATAATAATAAGGGGTTACACTAGTAGTATAGGGGCCTAACAGTAAATGGTTGAAGTGACAAACATGGAGTTGGGCTAGGAGACATAGGACAAAGATACTGACCTCATGTCTAGAGCATGTGAGGCCATCGCTTAGTCTTCACCACCTCCAATATCATAACCAGTCCTGAGTGAGCAAGGAGAGGTTGTCCTTGTTGATGATCTGGTGATGGATGTGTACAATCTGTCATTTCATGAGTTGCAGCAAAGGATTTCACAGGCATGGAGAAAGCATTTCCCAGATGATAACACGTCACCTACATTTATGAAGGAAAGGGTGATAGTGCTAGATGTGAGGAAGCATCTAGTCGCCATATCTGATGCAACTATGGCTTATGTAGGAGTCACAAGCTCAAATGTCAAGTTCTTACTAGCAGAGAATGAACAAATGGCTAAGGACTTGTAAGCGGCCAGGTAAAAAGCGGAACAATCTATAGGATTTGCAATGGCAGAAATGAGGAATGCAATACTTGTTGAAGTATTAGCTCTTGAGGTCACCATGAGGAAACTCTATGATGGATCCGTAACCGTGCATAAGGCGGTTTTCCATCTATATCATTTTCAATGGCGGAGTAGAAAGATTTTCCAAACTCTTAGAGACATACACACTTTTATCACCCATGTGCAGGAATGGACAATGAGATAAAAAGGAGCCTCACTTCACTTTCCCAAGATGATAAAGTCACAGGAAGAGCTAGACAAAGCAAATATCTGGATGAAGATCCAAAACTATGAGCAGCTTGCCCCGTTCATCAGCATTCTACAGGCTTCATATGCATGGTTGTTCAAGATTTTGGATGTCATGGTGAGGACGCATAGGATCCCGTCAATCGGTTCCCTCACCATAGCCAGGGAGAAGAACCAAGTCTGACTAGAGATCGAAAGGTACATGGAGCAGCTCAGGTGAGAGGCCACCAATGATGACTTGGAGATGAGTGCAAAAAACATGGATAATTACATCGGTGGTCCTACTGTAGTCAAGACTATGCTGCACAGGGTTTAGGATGAGTTGGACAAAGGTTCCTAGATCATATACCCACAAGCTATGGAGGCAAGAGTTCACTTCAAGAAAGACACCATCAAGTAGTATGGGGACACAATAGCATAGTACCAAGCTTGGTATTAGTACGTCACCGAGAGTCATCAGGTGGATGTTGCCGAGTTTATCTTCCCCCAGACTTCTAATTCATAGTGTTGTGTCTTGTCTAGCTGTCTCTAGCCTATTTTGTCTCACATGGGTACATGTGGAAATTGTATATTATTTGTGAATATATTCTAAGTGAAATTCGAGGTGTCATTAGTGTAATGTGAACAGTCACTATGTAATGTAATGAGTTATTTGTAAAGAAGCTGAACAGTAATGAGGGTAGTCAAAGGGGAATGTCAAGGGTCACGCCACCCTTTGTTATAACTAAAACCTCATAACTCATCAAACAGGCTTTTGGGAGCCAATCTTTTGGCTAGGCTTAGGCTTAGAGAAGGCTTGGTAGTATTGTGACAATCCTTGGCTTCTCCACAAAATAGAGTGAGTATACTTCTTTGGAGGAGAAAGAGGTGTTCACTGTAATGTTCCACTATTAGGGCTAGTGGTTGTCAATGGTGTACGTGTGGATGGAACTTTCACGTAATAATAATATAACTGAGCCAACACGTTTTCATGCATGTGATGTTATTGTAGTTGAACTATTCTGGTTGCTTTAGCAATGTATGCTTTTTAACTTACGCATTTTCTTATAAACTATTTTGTTTGCAATTATATGAATCTGGTTGAAGGAGTGTTGTTGGATTAACTCTTCACTTTGGTTTGTGGCACCTATCATCACCGGCATAACCATAAAAGGGATCATTGGAGAAGCATGAGCCGTTATTGACACATTATGAGGTTGATGATTCCCACCAAGAATTTGATCGCCGGGTTGTGCTAATATTCCGCTTTCCAACTTGTGATGTCATTTGGTTGTTTGTTCCTTTTAGGTTGCATACTATTACAGGCTTCTAAGGGACACACTTCCTTTACCCCTCTGTGTGTTAGAAACCCCATACATCTCACTTGACTTGCTATAAGGTCACACACTTTCTTTCGACCAAAGTCATCATACTTATCTCTGTGCGCTACCATGGTCAAGGCACTACATTACCACCCACGACTGGGACTCCTACCCCAAACGGTCTAAGGTCTAGTTGGGACTTCTTATTAGGGAGATCTCCTTGAATTTTGGCGAGTCCAGCAATGTCAACATTTTTGGTGCTAGAAAGAGGGCAAGATGAAAAGTTGAGCCCTCAAATTCTGTTGTGAATCTTTGCACATCATTCATGACTTACATCACAATCTCAACTCCGACATGTTTTTCTCATGCTCATGATTTCGAAGTGTCAAAGGATGTTATCGATGACTTGTCACAACTTAAATATAACAGTGAAGATGAAATAACCTTGTTAAGACATGGAGTTGCCTTTTTGGATTTCCATGACAGGAATGAAATCCCCTCTGACGCCATTTCCTCTGGGTTGTTCGCTTACACGTCCAAAAGGCACATTAAGCAATGGTGTCTCACATTGCCTACAACCTCTATTCACTCTTTCAATCATATGATCAGAGAGTTAGTTCGTGATTTCTTTCATTATGACCATAAAGCAGTTAATAAAAAATTCTTAAAATTACAAAAAGCACCTGATGAATCTATTGTGCAATTTTATCAATGCTTCCATCATCTCACTTTTGAATTTCCAAAAGATGAAGTTGATTGGGATTTTCTCACTGAAAGATTTAAGTATCTTCTTCACATCTTGAACAATCCACACGAGTAAGAATATTATGAACCCCTCCCAACATACCCCAGTGTTAGAGCTTCCAAATATAAGACAAACAATATCGTTGTCCCGAGTGACTCTCTATCCTCTTCTCACCAAACAACTCTATCTCCACATGAGGAGGTGGGAGAAGTTGTGAATCCACCTATTAAACTGTCACCTCCTACCACCCCACCTTCTCTGGATCTCTGCTCATATTTGGACTACAAGTCTGATAATTTCCACGTGGTCTTATCTCCTCGACCTCCGTCTTTTGGTTCCTTTGATCCTCTAGATTTTGATGTGTTGTGTTCATCTGTTCCAGAATTCACATGCGGTGTTCATGAGGATCAAGTTATGGACAGAGTTGGTGTTGAGCAACCAACACGTGCTATCATTTTTTATGAGTATGTGTGGGAATCTGAAGAATAACCTATGGTGAAGGATGGCCTCCTTTTGTTCGCACTTCATCTGCTTTATCCTGACATCTTTTGTGATTCTGTCATTTCTAATTTTTCTTGTGAAAATTTATTCTCTGATGTTTCCACTTCTAATCATTCACATAACACATATGATTTCAGTCTTTCATTTGATTACAGAGAGGAAAAATCTTTCCTCCTGAATCCTTTTGACCTCTCATCTTTCATTTCTGAAAATTCAGAGGGTGAAAAATTATGTTTCTCATCAACCCCTCTGTTTGATTCGTCAGATCATGAGGATGTTGATGTCCATCTTGAATTTTCTGATCATGGTTATTGTGATCTTTTCACTCATTCATTTGATCATGATTCTGATTAACCTGTTGTCGATCTCTCTAACCCACCAGTTTTTGACGATCCATCTTCTAATGAGGTGGAAACCCCTCAAGTTGTCGAGGTAATTCAGCTCAAGCTAACGGTTATGTCAGGTTCTCCTAGCCTTGAGGATAGTTCCACTTTCGATCATAAATCCATGGAATCACCCTAGGCTCTTCATCACTCTCTTGTTCACTTTGAAAATCAATATGATCTATAGTTTTCACATCCTCCACCAGAATCACATGATCCTATTTCTCATGAATTGGAGGATTCATACGTAGCGAGCACTGTCGTGAAACAAAAATTTTCTTTCTTTCTTCATGTTTTCTTCTCTATCACGTTCAAAAGAGTGTGCATCATTTTCATCTGTGTGCAATGTGACACATCACCATGATACGTCTGCAAGGTGCCATTCATGCACTTTCAATATTTTCTTTTCTGTACTGTAGACGCATTCAAACTTTGAACGTTTTAGTTTGCATCGTTTTATCCTTCTTGTTTATTGGTTGGCTTGAATATCTTTCTTGTGAGTCATTCCATCACTTACATGGGTCAACCAATGCATCAATGGCTGCATTAGAAGTATCACTTCACGTGAGTTGGCCCATTCTCTGCTTAGCTTAGCTTAGGAGTAGGAGTAGTGTTTTATTTCCTATTTGCTTCTACTTACTTGTTTTGCTTTGTTTTACTTCTTTCCTTTTCTTGTTTGTTGTTTTGTGCACCCTTAGGATTAGTTTCCCCATGAAACCGTGTTTGGATTCTTGGAACAAGCAAGGTGAGATACAAGAGGATTTATACAGCTATCAACATTTGGTTATCAATATATTCCCTCTCTTTATGAAGATCTTGCGTTTCTTTAGTTGACGATACCCTAATGGAAAATATGTTCCTTTTAGAGTGAGTTATTGGTGAAATCACAACGCTTGCACTTTCAACTAGTGCCACCAACTCTATTCAGTCTTCTATATTCGGTTAACCCTTTTCAACTCAGCCAAGTAGAGTAAGGTGAGGGGGAAACCTTAATAAGTATGTCATATGTATATATAAATATCCTTCTCTAAAGGTACAACCTCTTTTGCTCTCAATAAGTCGGGATCCCTCTTTCGCCTCTGAAATAAATAAGTGCCTATGCACATTTCTTTGAAAAATAAAAAATGGAACAAATAAAATAAAGCCGAAAGCGAAAGGCTTCCTCCACAGAGAGGTGAAGCAAGTAACTTTGCCGAGGTCTTGTTCAGGCTCACCAGCAGTGGAACAATGTGTGTGTTCATGAAGTGACTCTATTGGGGTACTCTCCAGGCCTGTTGGTAGCGGAGCAACACCAAAGATGAAACTAAAACTCTAATAGTCTATATTACTTGTGCATCATTATACCCCTCATCCCCAATCGAAACAACTCATATGAATTGGCTTGGTATGTGTGTTGTCGATAAAGAGAATGGTAGGGACTACATATTTAACTCAAATTAGTGAAAATCCATGACAATTAAAGAATCAAACAATACTTCTGGAAGGCTTAGACTCGCCTTACACAAGACAAGGTCCATACAGAGAGCTGGATTTCTACCAGTGTGTCACCAATGTTGTAGCAGCTACAACCACCCTCCAAGTTTGTGCTTACGCTTTGCTTTGGAGCCTCCCTCATCAAATCACAACAAATCATCTTATGCTAACCCAGGTACTTGTGCTTTACTTGAGTTTTATCTTCTGCTTACGACTTGTGTTTTCTAACTTGCTTTGTTGATGAACCTGCAAGCTGATCTGTTGACTTGGTTTCAACTCAGTTCTAGGCCTATCTTAGTGAACTATGCAATACTTGAGGTAAATCAGCCTTCAGTCCAGGAATTGTGCAGTCCAAGCCCACAATGAGCCTTCAGCTCGAAAAATACGCAGAGCCAGCTGACCAATTGCCTTCAACTCGAAAACTGTGTAGAGCATGAGAGGCAGCCTGAGCCACTCAACCAAGAAATTGCGCAAAAGCATTCACTTAGCAATTGCCTGATGCATGAGCTAGTGAGTTGTCCAGTTTCCCCGGGAACTACACAATCTCTCCATGCATGCATGGCAGTTTTTTCCCAAAAAAGAAAAAAAATCTAAAAAGCATCCCTAAAAAATAGGGATCTATTTTTAGTAGTCAAAGTTATACTTGAGTTATTTTTGGAAACTACTACCATGTGTCACTTTTTCCTAGATTTTTGGCCTTCGTATCATAAACCCTAAATCAAACAAATCTATTTAATGGACACCCCCAGAGCTCATTTTCACATTCAATCTTGGAGCTCTAGAATTCCTAAGGAGATCTAGGGACCTTAGACACATTCGTCGCAACTTTTCGGGCTAAGTCTTGCTTTTCTAGTCTTTTGTAGCTTTTTTTGTCCCTTTTGTTTGCTTGGCTTGCAAGAATGTTGTTTTACCATTTTTATTGAATGATCGCTGGCTTTTTGATTTGTTTTATCTTGTAGAAGTGTTGTTTTAAGTTTTTCATTGCCTTCCCTAAGCATCGCATGAGTAACCTAGTTTTTGCATGCACGGTTGTTGTTGCAACGACACTCTCCACATGCTTCATTGTTCTTTAGTTTGATTGACTCTTGCGCTTGTTTTGTTTGCATGCAACATCATTCACTCATATTTTCACCCAACTTCACTTCTACTTTTAGATCTTCTCATTTTCATGTTGCCATTGGGCAGACCTGGGCTTCCTTGGCCCGGATCTAGCTCTTCCCATCATGCTCTGCGCATTTCTGGATCTCAAGGATTTTCCTTGGCTCCAGGAATTGCGTAGAGGTTGCCAAGGCCTGGTTGTAACCGTGCACTATGCATTTCCAAGAGCCATTCATTAGCCTTGGTCACTGGGATTGCGCAATGCATAATCCCAGCTAGCCTAAGCCTGACTGAACTACGTATTGCGCAGTTCCAGTCAGCAACACCTCCCCACTAGTAGATGGAACTACGCATGCGCAGAAGCAGTTGGCAGTCAGTCACCTTTGAGAGCCAGTATTGCACAATTATTTACAGCAGTTTCCTAGTTTTTTGTTTGGTCTGTTCTTGAAGTTCTTTTGGTTTCATGCTAATATTTGCATGCCATGAGTGTCCTCTTTGTCTCTAGGTACAATAGTTGTTGAGAAACTCTCCATAGTTACAAGTAACAGGGCTTCCAAGAGAGATGCATAAAAGGATACTGTTGAAAGTAGCACTCAGGATGTAGTTGAGAAAGTGTCAGTGAGTTTACCAGTTTATACAGACACTCAATCATTCATTTAAAAGGGCATGAAGTTAACATGGTAGGAAATCAAGGATATCTTTGTAGGAGACTTCAAGGAAGATCTATAATATCGACAGGTGTTTGTCAATATCCACCGGTTAGGCTTACATAAGGTTGCATGAAGGTACCCCACATTCCCATGTGTGGACATCATCCACTGGATTATCTCACGCACAGATCCCGACATGATGACATTGAGCAGTGTCATTGGAACAAAATTTGCTACCTTCAGGACAAAGAATTACAATCAGATGTATCACTTACCTCAGCTGGTGAACCACATGGATGAACTTTTCTATGCCACCCATAGTTATGTAAACAACAAAGATATTATAAGGTGTTGGGTGAAGGAGCCGTTAAAGTTCAGATCCACACCCAATCATGTTTACAAGACAAAGTCACTCAGAAAGGCCTACCAGTTCTTGCTCATCTTTGCAGGCAGATTGTACGGTCAAGAGAGCACATAGACCTTTCCATAGAATTGGGTGGTTGTGTTGGACCAATTGTTGAATGATGACCATTTAACTGGTCAGATCTGTTGGCTCATCAATTAAAATTCCATGTGAATAACGCCCGAAATCCACCCAAGGATGAGCAAGCGAGATTATACATGTCCGCATATTTACTTAATGCAATATGTGCCCAACATTAGTTTACTGGAATGGGTTGGATGTGGACACCACAGGAGCATGCCATCAATATTTATTGGAAGTTACTTTCCGTGTGTAATTACCGAGGAGTTATGGCGAGGCTAGTTGACCATTTCATTACCCCGATGTACATGTTGATCTTTGAGTATGATCCACATTTCATGTCCCAAGAAGTGATGGAGGCATTAGTTAACATTAAAAATTAGTATGCCTCACCCATTGGCACCTTCATTGGGATGTTTGGCAGAGAGAAGCCTCCACATGTTCTACAAAGGTTTTCCACAGATAGGTTGGTCATGCAAGAGGTTGCATATCACATCTCCACAGGGTTATCAGCAGGGCTGCATATGAGGAAGAAGGCACCATGGATTTCTCTTCCTTGGCAGATTGGATTGTATGAGATTAAGAGCTTGAAAGATGTGGATGTTGAAGCCAAGGAGATATCGAAGTATGAATTTGGCACCAAATATTACAATCTGTATGATCCCCATGAGATTTGTAAGAACCACTGTGTGAGTGTGTATTATCCATGGATTCACTTGGCATGTCATTGGGAAGAGGAAAACCCTTGGAGGTATTGTTACAACCACTCCAAGCTCAATGAACCAGTCAGCATAGTTGTAGAATGGAAAGTTTCTCTACAAGTAGCACCACCATAGGAAGCAACAACAACAGTAGCAATAAGCAGCAAACTGGCATGAGATAAGGGTAAGAGGAAGATTCATGAGAACCCAGAGGCTGAGAAAAGCTACAAGTTCAAAGAATATCCTCTAATTGAGAAAGCAACGAAGGCAACAAAGGCAAAGAGGCAACAACGCATAAAGATAGTAGAACGGAGGAAGAGAGAGAAGCAAATGTTGGAGGAAGTAGAAAGGAAGTTGCAGGAAACGAAGAATAAGTTGAAAGAGGAACATGAGATAAGAAGGAGAGAGAGGGAAGAGAAGAAGAAATTGGAACATGAAGAAGGGAAAGGCACGATCATAGAGAAAATTGTGCCCATATAGGTTGAGGACTCAGAACAACCAACAGATGAAGAAGAGGGTGAGAAAATGTAGGAGCAGGAGCTTACTCAATAGATTGAGCAAATGGTTGAAGTGATGAACATGGAGTTGGGATAGGAGACACAGGACCAAGATACTAACCTCATGCCGAGAGAATCCGAGGCCTCCGCTCAATCTCCACCACCTCCAGTATCACAACCAGTCCCGAGCAAGCAAGGAGAGGTTGTTCTCCTTGATGATGATCTGATGATCGATGTGTATAATTTGTCATTTGATTAGTTGCAATAGAGTATTGTACATGCGTGAAGAAATAATTCCCTGGATGATCGCACGTCAGCTGCCTTTATGAAGGAAATGGTGATAGTGCTAGATTTCAGGAAACATCCACGACCACAGCTAATGCAACTATGGCTTATGCAGGAGATACAACCTCAAATGTCAAGTTCTTGTTAACAGAGAATGAACAGATGGCTAAGAACTTACAAGCATCTAGGCATAAAGCAGAACAATCCGTGGGATCCGCAATGGCAGAAAAGAGGAAGGAAATAATTGCTGAATTATTGGCTCTTAAGGCCACCACGAGGAAACTCTATGATGGATTTGCAACCGTGCATAAAGCGGTTGTCCATCTATATGTTTTTTAGAGATGGAGCAGAAATATTGTCCAAACTCTTAGAGACATACACATTGTTATCGCCCATGTGCAAGAATGGACAATAAGATACAAAGGAGCCACGCTTCACTTGCCCAAGATGATAAAGTTGCAGGAAGAGCTAGACAAAGCAAAGATTTGGATGCATATTGAAAATTATGAGAAGCACGCCCCATTCGTCAGCAACATATAGGCTTCATATGCAGGGTTCTTCAAGAGTTTGGATGTGATGGTGAGGATGCATAGGATCCCATCAATCGATTCCCTCACCGTAGCCAAGGAGAAGAACCAAGTCTTACTAGAGATCAACAAGTACATGGAGCATCTCAGGCGAGAGGCCACAAACGATGACTTGGAGATGAACATAAAAAACATGCATAAGTACATCAGTGGCCCTGCCATAGTCAATACCATGGGGAAAGAGTTCACTTCCAGAAAGACACCATCAAGCAGTATGGGAACACAATAACATAGTACCAAGCTTGGTATCAGTACATCACTGAGATTCATTAGGTGGATGTTGCCGAGTTGGTCTTCCCCCAGACTTCTAATTCATAATGTTGTGTCTTGTCTGGCTATCTATAGAATATTTTTTCTCACATGGGTACATGTGGAAATTGTATATTATTTGTAAATTTATTGTAAGTGAAGTTCTCGGTGTCATTAGTGGAATGTGAATAGTCACTGTGTAATGTAATGAGTTATTTGTAAAGAAGTTGAAGAGTAATGAGGGTATTCAAAGGGGAATGTCAAGGGTCACCCCACCCTTTGTTATAAATAAAACCTCATAACTCATAGAACATGATTTTGGGATCCAAGATTTTTGCTAGGCTTAGGCTTGGAGAAGGCTTAGGAGTATTGTGACAAGCCTTGGCTTCTCCACAGTATATAGCGAGTATACTTCTTTGGAGGAGTAGGTGGTGTTGACTGTAATGTTCCACTATTGGGGCTAGTGGCTGTCAATGGTGTATGTATGGATGGAACTTTCACTTAATAATAATATAACTGAGCCAACATGTTTTCACACATATATTTTTATTGGAGTTGGACTATTTTGGTTGCTTTAGCAATGTATGTTGTTTAAATTACACATTTTCTTGTGAACTATTTTGTTAGCAATTGTATGAATTTGGTTAAAGGTGTGTTGTTGGATTAACCCGTCACTTTGGTTTGTGGACTATTATGCTTTCCATCTTGTGATGCCATTCCACTCATTTGTTCCTTTCAGGCTGCATAATATTACAAGCTTATAAGGGACACACATCATTTTCCCCTCCATGTGTTAGAACCCCCATACATCTCACTTGACTTGCTGCAAGGTCACACACTTGCTAACTACCAAATTCATCATACTTATCTCTATGCACTACCACGGTCAAGGCACTACATTACCAGCCACTGTTGGTAGTCCTACTCTAAATGATCTGAGGTCTAGTTGGGACTTCTTACTAGGGGAGATCCCCTTGAATGTTGGCGGGTCCATCACCACCAACAATCCTATAGATAAAATTTATCTTCACAAGAATGCAGGAGAAATTATATACACATCCTTGACAAGTTTTTCCATGGAAGCATCTAAGCTACAAGCATCTTTGAACAATATTCACTCTCAACTGAAGCTAGAAAAGACGTCTTGTCTAGCTAAGGATACAAAAATTAAGCAGCTAGAAGATATGGTTTTAAAGTTAGGATTGAATGCTAAAGATATAAAGGAAACTGAGGAAATAATTAAAAGCAGAAATGCATACATTCAGGCACTAAGGAAACAACTGAGATTACCAAAAACTAAACATCCCCTGGCACAAGAAGTAGGTCAGCTAGAGAAGGAAAAGGAAAACATGTTTTGGATGATTGTGGAACAAAATGTGCAAATTCAGAAGATGGGGGAAGAGATGGAGAAATTGATCTAGGAAAAAGAACTTCAAATCAACACTGGAGTAAGGACATCTACAACAACAGAAACAAAGTCTACTATTCAAAATGCAT
This sequence comes from Pinus taeda, assembly GCA_000404065.3. Classification (NCBI taxonomy): domain Eukaryota; kingdom Viridiplantae; phylum Streptophyta; class Pinopsida; order Pinales; family Pinaceae; genus Pinus; species Pinus taeda. Next base: position 120,878 of record APFE031380763.1, read on the forward strand.
CCAAGCAATTATCAAAAGCTATGGGAGATCTATCATTACAAGATATGTAGATTGAAAAGCTTAGAGCTTAGTGGGAGAAGATCCAAGATAATAAAATAAAAGTTGATAATGCATATCTTGCTGAAGTACATAAAAACTTCATATTAACCAAACTTGAAAAATATGAAAATGAATCATTGATTGGACAAACATTGTTTGAAGCAAAAGAAAAAATATGGATTGATATAAATTCAACCATGACTGAAATTTGGATATCTATTAAAATCATTTTTGAACATGAGGAACTAGTGACAAGGTCAAAGGAAACGATTACAAAAATCAAAGAAGATTTAGATCACAAGCTAGGGGAAGGAACCAAAATAATAAAAGTGATGAATTCTAAAACAAAATAAGAACAGGAGGAATTTGGAATTGAAGACATGACTAATACAATCCTAGAAGTTAGAAGATTTTTGACAAAAAATAACCTAATGCTACAGTTAGAAAATAAATTTAAAAACTTAGAAGCACAGGGTAAAAAATTTCATAGAAAGTTTAATGTCTTACGCCAGAAAGGAATTCCACCTCTATGAGATTCTAGTGGCCAATTGATTCCACTAGAAAATTAACAGTAGAGATTGCATGAGACAGCAACAAATAGAACAAAGTTTACTAAAGTCAAAGGGATAATCAGCGGTAAAGCATTCCTTGAAGGCCTAGAATATGACCTTTTTATCCAACATGAAGTTCAACGTTTTTTCATTACTAGGCCAACCTTTGAGAAGTATACAAAAGTTGATGGGGCATATAGAAAACTAACAAAATTTTCTATTCCAAATGAAAAACAATGGCATAAATTACTTGAACTCATCGAGTGAAACAAAATGTAGAAATTCAATGACCAGTTGCAGGGAAAGAATGAGTAGAAAGCAAGATAACATGAGCATAAAGCAGAGAATTCAGCTTGAAGCAGCAATCATCAAACAACACCCTTGAATTGTGTGTTGATTACTCAAATCAGTTCAAGTAAGCTATTTTTATGTTCTATTTTTGTAATATCCAAATCAGTTTTGGATAATATTCCATTTTGTAATAAATTTTATTAGATCTAGATATTTTTTAATTACACTCTATAAATATTTTTTAGTTCGAAGAAGGATGGTTTGAACCCTTGTGATGATCCAGTGACACTATTGTAATACTCTGAAATATTTCTGAAGATAATTAAAGGATTTTGGCTTCATTCTTAACAACTTTTTTGTTCATGTGAGTTTTTCTTGTTTATTTATTTATGTTTTTCATAATTTATTTATGCATATGTTCAAGGTAACATACGAGTTAGACTAAGGCTAGATTGAGTATCAACCTCCCTAACAGCCTGTTGCAAAGTTATAATCATTATATAGATTAATTAACTAAACAATTTATGTTAGTTCCTCTACATCTTTTAATTGTTGCCTTATCTCATATCTTGAACATATATTGTTTGGATGTAGAATTCTTCTACACACATCAAGTGTATTTCATTAATTAAATATTCAATATAGATGTTTGATTATCACATATATTCTTATTTTCCACCTTCAAACTCAATTTAAAGATTTATTCTGTTATGAATGAAAATCATCCCTTTGAACTTCTCAGAAATATTTAAATTTTACAAGTGTTCAAGGTGAAATACAGTGGTCATCCAATTTAATTAAACCCTTAATTAGATGCTTTAGCACATTCTCCAGCCTAGAATTGACTACAAAAATACCACATCATATTGGCATTGTTGATGGGGAAAGAAGTTTGAATTTTTTCACTAGTACAATGACCAGACTTTCCTCTTAATTGTAAATAAGAGGTCAGCGAGATAAAATATTTCACTTGATGACTTCACTGATTAAATCTGGCTTCACGCAGGCATACTGGATCTTATTCCAATATATAGCTCTTCTCTCCTTTATCAAATACAAAGAGACTTTTGAGAATTGTGTTAGCACTCAAATCTACCTTAGGCTAAAATAAGGTAAAACTCGAGGCTACATCAAACCACGCTCAGCCTCGTAGCTAGCCCTACGAGGACAGGAGAGGGCTCTCTCCGAGTCAATATCGGCAAAAGGTAATCAATGAGGTTGAGATGACTAAATTGATAACTAATTTTAGGCTAGGTATGAAGTACAAGGAGTTTGAAATTGATTTATTGAAGTTTTGTTGAGTTCAAGGGAAAGGCAATTTTGGGTGCGGGGATGAGGCACAGTTTTTGCAGAGGTCTACTTGGGGCAAGATAGGCGATTGTTTTGATGCATTTAAAGAGAATGAATGGCTAGATCAGACTGGTGAGAAGTTAAGGAGAGCAAGAAACTTTCAAGGATTCTCCATAAACAGATGAAAACATGGAAATTTAAACAAACTTAAAGGCAGAGCATAACCATCGATGGATTCTACCTTAACACTTCATTTGTTCAATTGCAGAAGATGAAAGAAGGAAAATGATACACATAACAACTTACAATTACTGAAAGAACCACACCATCAAAACATAAAGCCACATGGATCCCAAACAGTGTTGCAAAACCCTGGTCTTTCCTTAGCCAAAAATGCAGAGAAAATATGTACAATAGTATGCCAAAGCAAATCCCAAGTGTCCAACCACTCCAACCTCTGAAAATGATTGAGAAATTACATCATATAGACCATCCTAACCCCTTTCCTTGCCTCTAGGGGTCTAGCTCATCATCTCAGGAGCTGTTTCAACCAACTCTAAACAAAGCACTACAATCTAGGCAGTCAAAACAACTTGCCTCTATAAGGTAGGAAACCAATTCATTCATTAAATTTTCACTCTTTGGTGAATGAATCTTCTAGAACAAGTAACTAAGTGTAAAAATTACATCATGTTTAATCAATTACATCAAGATGGGTCAAAAATCACATCAAGAGGTGAAACTAGTCATAACTGGCCAAAATTCCGAGCTGGAAGGTGAAAATTTGACCAAAAATCTCTATGCGTCGCGCGCCTGAACTCTATGCATAGCGCACCTTTCAGCCTGATTTTGGGGCACTACCTGACATCCAAATTGAGCTCATGATAGCTCGTTAGAAAGCCCTAGATATATAATTTCCAACCCAAGTGGAATTTTGCAATTTATATCCGTTTCCGCTACAAAAGTGCATTCTCCCAAGACTGCTTCCTGTGTGTCAAAATAGGGGCAGCAAGGTCATGTTTCACATGTTTTTTGACCTTTTGGGGACCCATAACTCACCAAAACTTCTTGTCCAAGTACCAAAATTCATGATTCTCCATCAAAAATCCAAAACTGCAAGCCATTTGTGATTTAGACCTCCCAATCTTATGGGTCGCGCGCGGCGCACAGGGAGGCACGCGACGAACTGGGCTTGAGGCGCGCGGCGCATAGAGCTTGGCATAACGCCATTTTGCAGGAGACATTTGGAGGCCTTCCCTGTGTCTAAATCAGGTGCAGGATATCTCATTGGAAAGGTCTTTGAGTCTAATTTCCAACGCAATTGGAATTTGTCAATTTGGACTTCATTTTACTTGTAAAAATTCAAATCTCCCAAGACTGGTCAAAATGTGCCAAATGAGGTTGCCTTAAGGCAGAGTGCTGTTGCAGTCAACTTTTGAATGTCTTCATAAACTCCAAATTGAGCTCATGATAGTGTGTTGGAAAGCTCTTTGTGTCTAGCTATCATTTGAATCATCATGAAAGTCATTTGGCAAACCAAACTAGGAGAAAAGGTGATTTTCCCAAGGTCACTTCAGAGGTGCATTAATTCTCCCCAGACAACGGTATTTTTGACATTTCTCTAAAACCATGACACTTGTGTAAAACGTGAAGGAGGTTTTTCTTTCTTGGCCTGTTGTGGACAAAAAAATATCTCATTTTTCCAAAATTCATTTTTTATTGCTCAGAAACAGCATTTTAGTGAAACCTATCCCGATGTGTGAAACAAGGAATTTTGTCGAAATGAAACGAAATGAAGGGGATAAGGGGCTTCTAAATTCTTGGGGAAATTTTTGGAAGTAGGGAGAGATGTTAGGAAGCAGGGGAAAGTGGAATCTTAGAGATTGAGTGAGGGGAAGGGGTCCAAAAGGGAAAAACA
>APFE031380763.1:136659-177904 GCA_000404065.3 Pinus taeda
GGATTGATTCTGGATCAACAATTCACATTTCAAATTCCTTGCAAGGTTTGCAAAACCTAAGGAAGCCAGTGGGAAGTGAGCAAAGCATCTTATCAGGAAACAAGATGGGCTCGCATGTGGAAGCTATAGAAACATGCTATTTAAATTTATGTAGTGGCTTTGTTTTAGAATTAGAAAAGACCCTTTATGTTCCAAGTTTTTCTAGAAACTTGATTTCAGTTTCAAGGCTTGTACCTTTTGGATATTCCTTTAACTTTTCAGAAACATCCTTCAATTTATTTTATAAATCTGATTGTGTTGGGAAAGGTATTTTTTCTAATGGTCTTTACTGCATTAATTTACAAAACAATGTCACTTATGATTCAATGCATGTCCACACTAGCACTAAAAGATGTGTTATTAATGAAGATTCCTCTAAATTATGGCACCGGAGATTAGGTCATATCTCCATAGAAAGAATTAAAAGATTAGTAAATGAAGGGGTATTTAATACTCTGGATTTTACTAATTTTGAGACTTGTGTGGACTACATAAAGGGAAAGCAGACCAACAAGTCAAAGAAAGGTGCCAATAGGAGTTTGGACATAATAGAAATCATACATACTGATATATGTAGTCCAAACATGGACTCACATGGTCAGAGATACTTCATCTCTTTTATAGATGATTACTCACGATATATGTATCTCTACATGCTTCATAAAAAGAGCAAAGCATTAGATTCCTTTAAGATCTTTAAGGCTGAAGTAGAGAAACAATGCGGCAAGCAAATTAAGATCGTGAGATCAGATAGAGGTGGAGAATATTATGGTAGATACATAGAAGATGGACAATCACCTGGGCCATTCACAAAATTTCTTTAAGAGCATGGGATTGTTACCCAATACACCATGCTTGGTTCACCCGACCAGAACGGTGTAGCAGAAAGAAGAAACCGAACATTATTGGACATGGTGCGGAGTATGCTTAGCAGCTCCAATCTTCCTAAATCCTTGTGGATTGAAGCACTTAATACGACAATGTATATATTAAACCGAGTTCCAACCAAGGTTGTTCCTAAAACACCATTTGAATTATGGAAAGGTTGGAAACCGAGTTTGCGACATATGAACGTTTGGGGATACCCATCTGAAGTGAGAATTTATAATCCACAAGAGAAAAAACTGGACCCAAGGACCATTAGTGGGTATTTCATAGGATATGTTGAAAGGTCTAAAGGTTACATATTTTATTGTCCATCTCACAGCACTAGGATTGTGGAATCAAGAAATGAAAAGTTTCTTGAAAATGACTTGATCAGTGGGAACGATCAAACCAGGAACATAGTTTTTGTGAAGGATCATTCAGAATCTCAACCTTCCACCTCAAGTGATAGATTGGTTATTGTTCACAACACTCCTCAAGTACAGACTGGTGTTGAACAACCAATTGTTGAAGTTCCACAAGCTGTTGACGACATTCCAATAGATCAGGTAGTTCAAGAGTTGCCAAGAAATTTTGAACAACGAGTTGAACCATATACTTCTCAGGAAGATGATGGTACAACGTTAAGAAGATCTACTAGACCAAAGAGATCGACAATTCCTGATGATTATGTTGTGTATCTGTAAGAACCTGACTACAACATTGGAGCCGAAAATGATCCCGAGTCATTTTCACAAGCCATGAGTTGCAAAGAATCAGAATTATGGTATGATGCCATGAAGGAAGAGATGAATTCTATAAAGAGTAACGAAGTATGGGATCTTGTTGAGTTGATAAGGGTTTGTTGCATGAGGTGAAACAATTCCTCTCTAAAAATTTTGATATGAAGGATATGGGTGAGACATCTTATGTCATTGGCATTAAGATCCATAGATACAGATTTCGAGGCATCTTGGGTCTGTCTCAGGGAACCTATAGTAATAAAATTTTAGAGAGATTTCGGATGAAGGATTGTTCACCAAGTGTCGCTCCCATTGTGAAGGGTGATAGGTTCAATTTGAACCAATGCCCGAAGAACGACTTTGAAAGGGAACAAATGAATAACATTCCATATGCTTTCATTATCGGAAGCCAAGTCTGCACAAGACCTGACATTGCATTTGTTGTGGGAATGTTGGGACGATATCAGAGTGATCCAGGTTTAGACCACTAGAGAGCTACAAAGAAAGTAATGAGGTACCTTCAAGGAACCAAAAACTACATGATTATGTATAGACAAACAAACAATTTGGAAGTAATTGGCTACTTAGATTCTGACTTTGTTAGATGTGTTGATTCACGCAAATCAACATTAGGATACATTTTTATGATGGCCGGTGGAGCTGTATCATGGAGGAGTGCCAAGGAGACCTTGATTGCCACTTCCACTATGGAAGCTGAGTTCGTCTCCTATTTTGAGGCTACTTTACATGGTGTATGGCTTAAGAGTTGCATTTCTGGGCTTAGAATTATGGATTCTATCTCTAAGCCATTGAGAATATATTGTGACAATTCAGCTATTGTTTTTATGGCTAAAAACAACAAAAGTGGGAGTCGAAATAAACACATCGACATTAAGTATTTAGCTGTAAGAGAACGTGTCAGAGAAAAGAAAGTGGTCATTGAGCACGTCAGCACTAAGTTGATGATTTCTTATCCTTTGACTAAGGGCGTGCCACCATTTAAATTCAAGGATCATGTAATGAATATGGGACTTGGTTCCATTATGTAGTTTCTCATTGTATGGACAATGTTATTTTAATGAAATTCTTAATTATTGTGATGTTTTCCTCATATTTATGTGCATCTTAATTTGATTTGAGAGAATTCATTTGTGTAGGACCAAGAATAAACATAGGGTTTATTCATTAAGAAATTGTTGCCACATAAATTATAATAGAAATAAATACATAGTAATACATGGAAGATAATACTCGTCATTACAAGACTTATCGCCATGATTCATGTATCTATTACTTAATACAGATTATCAATGGGTTTTAAGATGAGACATTAAGATTGGAAGTATGGACCAAGTGGGAGAATGTTATGCTCCCTTTACGTTTTCTCAATTGTCGCCTACAATTACGGAAGTAAACTGCAGTCATTTCCTTCAATCATGGAAACCAACTGCAGTTATTTCCTTAAATTACAGAAATCAACTACAGTTAATTAATTTCTTGTTGGGAGCTTCTGAAGTGGTCCATTTCTCCCTCTGCAGTTCTCTATCATGATCTGTGGAACACTTGACACATAGCCAACAGAAGCTTGATGGAAGCTTGGCTATAAATACTTCTGTTTGGTCCCCAAGCTCACTAATTCAATCTCCTTCAGTCTTACACCATCAAGTTAGAGTGAGCAGAGCTTGGAAGATGACAGATACCAGAATGTTGCCATAGTTTTTTAGCCACTTCTCAGCTTGTCTCCTCCTGTCCTGTATTGGAGTTGGTTTTTATTCGTGACTATTTTGAGTGTTGTCCTCTCAGTGTTTTAGTGCTCTCTTTACATGGTGTCTTTCAATTTATTTATTTTTACTTTTTAGCTGTGCACATGGTTACTGATCTCTTGGACGCTTGTGCATCGAAAGCTGTTAGTCTCTTCTCAAGTGAGCTTCGTACAGTTACTTCCTCAGATCTAAGGAGTGAGCTGGTATATGGTTTTTTTGTTGGTCTACGGTTGAACAGAGCAGGATCACAGATCAATATTCAAAGTTTTTCCATGTTGCTTTGTTCTATTTTATGAGAGTGTTTGTTGCCGAGCTTTCAATCCGCAATTGGTTTCTTTAAGCTCTTGTTGTAACTACAGCATGTCTGAATCTAATCCAACAATCTTCCGTTGAATTTCAGTTCCTTGCCATGAGCAAGTGTTCCAGGCCATTCTTAACAGTGATGACAAGCTTTGTTTTCAGTTTTGCATGCTCCAATCTTTGAATTAGGCTGTTACTTAAGCAGGAAGAACAGGTTACAATTGTTGAAGCTAAGCTTGGAGGAAAGTTTGGTTTGCAGCAAAAGTAGCATCAATGGCCGGAGGTATGTTTTCTTGGGCATTAAAGTTTTCGATTCTTTTTAAGTGTTTATTCTGCATTATAGAATCGTTATTTAAGCGATCATTTCTATCATGTAATATAGAAGTCATATATTTACATACTGTGAAATATTAACTTGGTTGACGTCTAGATTATTTTCTTAACAGGATAGTTAAAATGAAAATTTAGTTAGGGTTCAGTTCTTGATAACCACCCTTCACATTCTTTATTCGCCTTAGATATCTTACTTGAGGGTTGAGGTTTAATGAGGATGAACAGTGGGTGGATAATGACAATAGTTTTAGGTTTATTTTTTTGAAGTGTGTTGTCACAGTACGATTGACTGTGGTTTTTATTATTTTTATTGCAATCTGTATGGAGGAATTCATTAGGTTTATTTTTTGAAGTGTGTTGTCATAGTACAATTGACTGTGGTTTTTATTATTTTTATTGCAATCCGTACGGAGGAATTCATTCTCTGCAAAAATTCATGCCTTTGTTTTGTTGAAAGGTGTTGTGGCAGTTCACAATGGCAATTTTCCTCGGAGCTTTTGAATTCAATGGAGTGATTTGATTTGGAGCCTTTGGATTCAATGGTGCATTGTAATTTGAGATGCAAAGGTATGATAATGTATGATGCAGAGGTACGTTTTTCTGCTTTTCACTTTCGATGGTTTAAACTATTTCATAGCAACTAATGAGCATTTTACCCCTTCCAACCCTGATTTCTCTCTTTTGATGGATGAGTATAACCCTTTTGATGGATGAGTAGAATGCATGAGAAGAGGAATCTTTTGCATAAAAATATAAATAACCATGTTAATTTTTGAAAGTCATTTTTTTGAAAAGATTACCTATGAAAAAATGCACTAAACATAAAGAAACTATGATTGTTTTATTAAAAAATATATATATTGAAGAGATGTATGTGTTCTAGATAAGATTCGCCTAAGTTTATGTACATGGCAAGAGCTTAAGTTCATGCACATGACAAGATAAGTTACGGGTGTTGTTTCTTTTGAAAAGAGAATGCATTTGAATCTTGCACACAAAAAGATTTAAGAAGTCTTGCTATTTTTCATAACGAACCACTAGACTCTTAAATAGGAATGTGTGCTTATCTTATTAGATTTTATTGATGAGTAATATGCACAAAATAGAACTATTAAGTTTGATATTTTTTGAAAGGAAATAAGTTTATCTATATGTACAAAATATAACTATTATGTTTTCTTGAAAATAAATATGTTATTTGCTTGCACGAAAAATAGAAATATTGTGTTTCATCTTTTGAAATGAGATATGATCTTTGCATCTATGAAAAATACACCTATGATGTTGGATTCTTTGAAAAGAAATATGCATGGAAATAATATAATTATTGTGTTAGACCTTTTGAAGAGAAACAAGAATTTGGTAGAAAAGAATAATTATTATGTTAGACCTTAAAAGAGGAACATGAAATTTCATGCAATAAATGTGTTAGATTTCCTTTGGAAAAATACATATATCCACACACAAGAAATAATAACTAAGAACAGAGCATGTATTTGCATGCACAATAGACTTTGTAAATAACTATATCTGAGGAGTGATGCTTTTGGAAAAATAGAGCATGTATTTGCATGCACAATAGACTTTGTAAATAACTCTATCTTAGGAATGATGCTTTTGGAAAAACAGAGCATCTATTTGCATGCACAATAGACTTTGTAAGTAACTCTATCTTGGGAATGATGCTTTTGGAAAATGGACCTACATTTGCATACACGATAATAGTATTCATTATGTTAGCCTTCTTTTAGAAGGGGACATGCATTTGCATGTATAATAATAATAATAATATATATTGTATTGGAAAGATTATTTAGCCACAAGCACAAAGAAGCTGAGGGGCTAACTTTCTTTCAATAAGTTTTATCTAATCTAGTTAGATGCATGAAAATCAAAGCTAAGATTCTAGTATCCTTTGAATGAAAATGGATGGTTACTGTGGTTTTCTTTTCGAAAAGAACATGTCTTTGTGCAAGAAGGATCATAGTAACATGGTATTTATTTTGTGGTTTTCTTTTCGAAAAGAACATGTCTTTGTGCAAGAAGGATCATAGTAACATGGTATTTATTTTGACATGTTTTGATGACTAGGGTTGTTAGAAGAAGCATGTTGTGATATTTTATTTACATTACATGTATACACATTAGATGTTGAAGAATCAATATTAAAGATTGATTATTGGTTAATTAATATTTTATTTAATCATGATGTGAAAGTTTGCTAACAACAATAATGGCAGAAAAGGATGGTGACTTGGATAGATTATGTTTAACATTGTGGCAAGTAAATAACTAATGGTCCATGCGGACGAGCGTGAGTTGCAGGATGGTCCACTGATGGAACAACTAGGTCACAATAACATAAAGATTGAAGATTTGTGGGTAAATGATATCATGAAGATTGTAATAGTTTTTAGCTAGATATATTGTATTTAAATGATATTCATTGTAAGATTTATGAAAATGGTTAAGGGATAGACTTCTTTACAAACCATTAAGTGAAGGCTGAACACCCTCACAAGCTTTTAATAACAAAATTAAATGCTTTTGGTTTTCACCCTACGGCTTTGCAGGGTATATCAGTGTCTAATGATATGGCTACTTACTTGTTGTGCTACTTTTATGATGTGCTAATATCACATAACAAATATGTGATTAACTAATTTAGTTAAATGAATCATCATACTTCTTTACTAAAGTTACTTTATGTAATGATGAAGATTCCATCTAAAGGTTAGTTAGGAATCTGGAATAGTAATTTGGATAGTTATATGTGGGTAAATTATGTAAAAACTTTTTAACTCCATGCATTTTCTCGAGGTTACCAGGGATGTTACATATAATCATACCATCCATAAGTCCATACTTCACAGATTCCATTGTACTTCACAGATTCCGTTGTAAACATGTAATTGTTCTTTTCAATACCATCTTCAACATGCTCAATGAGATACCATGTTCCCACATATATTATCCTTATGATATATAATTTCTTATGCTTGAATCTCAATATCAATAATTGGCTACTCACATAATGGTTTTGTAAATATTTAAATTGTTTTTGATGGGCAAGGAGAAGCAACATAAATGTACACCTACTCCTTACACCATTGCTACTCCGTCCATGAATTAATGTGACCGAAGTACTCCATGCTCTGTGCTCCATCCATAAATTGATGTGACCAACTCTTCGCTACAATCATCCAATTAAATTTGGAGAACAATCAAAAGTACTTAACCAATGGAGCCATGGCCTAACTTGCACCAAAAGTTTCCTGGCACGCAATTTGTCATTTTTGGTAAATAAACTTGAATAGTTTTCACTAAAAAGCCTTAGCCCAAATGGAACACAACTTGAGATAAATTATTAAAACCTTTTTTTAAATAATAAACCATCAAAAACACATTTTATAAATCTGATTATAAATCTCATAACACATTAACAAGAGGATTATGCACAATTTTTAAATGTCAAATACGATTAAAATGCCTTACAACAAACATTTGCTTGTCAAATTCCAATTCTAGACCTGGTAATAGTAGGATAGAATTTGACGGTTAAATTACCTGCCAGAGTCGTCAAATACAAATAAAAAATATTCAATATACGCTATAGTTACCAAGTAGGCAAAATATAAGATTCGATTGGCTGGAAAATACGCCCATTTGAATACTGGAAAATACGCCCCCTACGCACATCTGAATACGATACAGAATTTTGGGTGATGGAAAAATATGCGTTAAGAAGTCCGAGAAATCAAGATTTTTAGGTTAAAAAAATTATAAAAAAGATTATATTTAAAATTTGGAATTAAATAATAGTAAGTGTTTTTTATTAAAAATTAAAAGTGTTTTATTAAAATATTGTGGAGAAGTAAATTTTATATATAAAAAATGTGAGGTTATAAAATATTTTTTTCATTTTCATATTTTTTTAGATGATTACAATTATTAAGTTGGATTGTAGTTTTAGTGCAAAACACTAGTGTGGAATTCAATTAAAAGAGTTTATTTTATGTGGTTGATATATGTTAAATAAATTTGGATCCGAAAATGATTGAGATATAAATTTTTTAGTATGTGGAAATCATTTGAGGTTTATTTATATTTTTAATGAGATATAAATTTTTTAGTATGTGGAAATCATTTGAGGTTTATTTATATTTTTAATATTGAACAAACTGTACATATGACAAAAATATTTAATGGATTTTCTTGAAAGTTTTGAAATCATTATTTATTTTAACTTCTATAAATTTTGAAAATAAATAATTAAATTATATGTTAATTTTAAGATACATATTTTTAAATTTTTTCCTTATTGAATTTTACATAGTCCAATTTTTTCTATATCAAATCAAATTCAAATTTGAATTTGATAAGTGTCCAATTTTTTCTATATCAAATCAAATTCAAATTTGAATTTGATATAGTGGAGAAGTAAATTTTATATATATAAAATGTGAGGTTATAAAATATTTTTTTTCATTTTCATTTTTTTTTAGATGATTACAATTATTAAGTTGGATTGTAGTTTTAGTGCAAAACACTAGTGTGGAATTCAATTAAAAGAGTTTATTTTATGTGGTTGATTATAAAAAGTATATATATATAATGTTAAATAAATTTGGATCCGAAAGGTATAATGATTGAGATATAATTTTTTTAGTATGTGGAAATCATTTGAGGTTTATTTATATTTTTAATATTGAACAAACTGTATATATGACAAAAATATTTATTTTAACTTCTAAAAATTTTGAAAATAAATAATTAAATTATATGTTAATTTTAAGATACATATTTTTAAATTTTTTCCTTATTGAATTTTACATAGTCCAATTTTTTTTTATATCAAATCAAATTCAAATTTGAATTTGATAAGTGTAACATACACCTCAGTAACCTCACAACTCACAAGTAAAAGCAGAGAGTTAGAATTTATTTTAAAAATTACCCACAAGTAATCCTCCAAATCACAACTCCACATTCCTCATTAAACATTAGATATAATGTTCATTAGTACATTTAATTGCAATAGAGGATAGTAATTTGCATAACCATGGATAACCACTATTGTAGTATATTAACATAAACTATCTCATGAACCTTGCATCCATCTCATGATTTTCTTAACCATATTAATTAAGCACATACTTGGACATTATGATTATGACATCAAATAAAAAATCATCATCATCAAGGATTCAACATCATCAACTAACACTATAAGCAATCACATCATTGAACACCGATATACCCTGAAACCTGTAGGGTGAAAACTAGCAAATGTTTTTAATCTTATTATTAAACGCTCATGAGGGTTTTCACTCCTCACTCAATGGCTTATAAGGGATTCCATCCCTTATCCATAGTTATAAAATATTACAATGAAATATCATTAAAATGTCTCATAACTAGCTAAAAGCTATTACATTTTCCATGAAACCCTTTACCTACATATCGCCACATGCTACATCCTTGTGGCATGATTGTTCTATCAATGTACAATCCCGCAACTCGTACTTATCTGCATGGACTATTAATTCTATACCTGCCACAATGTTAAATATAATCTTTTCCTGCCAACATTGAGATCATGATTACATTTACAAATTATCATGATTACATTTATAAATAATCATATTAACTAATATTCCCCTTCGCATAAGCACCTATTCTTAGAGGACAAAACACTAATGCATTCCTTTGAAGGGACTAACTAAAACATCAGTTATAATCTTCTTACATGAAAATTTACATAAACTTTATCAAAAGAGCTAGTCCTTTAGCTATTACTTTTAATACATGCAAACATGTAAAGCAATCTAACACATCCCTTTCTAATGAAAACTAACACAAATCATCCCTTTCTAATGAAAACTAACACAAATCTTGTGTGCATACACATATCATTCAACAAGAAACTAAGATAATAGTTATGTTAGCATAAAGTAATCATATATCATTTTCCTAAATAAATATGGCTCAATAGTTCTTCTATCCATACAAAGAACATATTTCTATAACACAATGACTATTCTTTGTGCATCCCATAACTTATCATAATAGCGCTTCTTTAATGTATGCAACACATATTGGCTCCTCTAGAATTCTACCATCATTTCATGTAAACATTTACATACTTCTTTCTTAAAAGGAAGTCACTATGACCTCATTTCTCTATCTTCCTATATGTAGGTTTCTCATGCTTCCCTTTCAAGAAATTATTATAGATACCCATCTTTATGCATAAAAATCAAGAAACAATAACATGGTTAACTTAACCTTTTATGCACTAAAATCAAGAAACCAACACAACTCATCTAGCAAGACAATTTTTTCAAGAGATTATTATTCTCAAGCAAGTTAACATAATCACTTTCTCTACGTACACACAAAATCATATTTCCAATGTCACAATGGCTACCCTTTGTGTATGCAACATGTGTTTTTCCTAACACAATTACTTTTACTTCATTGCACATACTCTTTTCATGAAACAAGTATGGATTCTCATACTTGTAAGAACACTATTCATATGTGTCTCTTAAGGAAAGAATCTCTATTTTTGTTTTCAAGAGATCTCTCATAAAAGCTATCATTTTCATACATGAAGTATGCACACTTTTTCTAAAAAGAAACTATATTTATGTGTACTTTTTTCTAAAAAGAATCTATATTTAACATGTGTTTTTCCTAACACAATTACTTTTACTTCATTGCACATACTCTTTTCATGAAACAAGTATGGATTCTGGTACTTGTAAGAACACTATTCATATGTGTCTTTTAAGGAAAGAATCTCTATTTTTGTTTTCAAGAGATCTCTCATAAAAGCTAAGCTATCATTTTCATATATGAAGTATGCACACTTTTTCTAAAAAGAAACTATATTTATGTGTACTTTTTCTAAAAAAAACTATATTTATGTGTATATAAAACATACATTTCTTTAAGAAAATTAGAAATGAATATCTATGTGTCTAAAAGCACATCATTAGCTATTTCTATCATGCATGCAATGCATAATTATTTCACAAAAAACTTTGATATTAGCTAGTATCACAATACAATTAAGCATATATCCCTTTTCAAGAAACTTTTATTAAATAAAAATACATATTTTATTCAAAGAAAACTTGGCCACTTTTCACACTATGCCCTCAAGAAGTTTATATGTCTCACCATTTTTTCTCAAGAAGATATTTTGGCTACTTAGCAAGCATTTTCGTTAATTTATTCCAAGAAAATGACAAGTGACATAGCTTTTCACACATAGTCTTTCTAAGAAAAACTACATATTTTCTTTATAAAAAAAACTACATATTTTCTTAGCTTTTATGTCCACACATTTTTTCACATTCTTCTTTGCATACTATTATGCATATATTATCTATATTTGATAAGAAATCTTTCAAAAAAAATACCCAAATAAAACATACATATATTTTTCCTTCAAGAAAGTGAGCAAGTTACTTATCTTATTCATGGCAGCCTCTTTGCCTTACTTATCTTATTCATGGCAGCCTCCTTGCCTCCATCACCTCCATCACCTCTGTTCTGGAAGCCGAACCCGCCAGAAACACTGAAATCAATTTGGAGTAGCCAAGAGAAGAACCCAAGAAGGGTTTGAGTAGCAGCAACAATTGAACATAAAAACCTCCTTCAGCGGATTCTGTTGACTCAATTCCGCCCAGCATAGGATCACTGGATATGGTGACACAAAGATGCCAACAACGGAATATGGTTGCACCTTCACCCGCTTGTACAATAACTGCTTTTCTCTTGATTTGCAACGACCCTCAATGCTTTGGTTAGATTTATATTTTTCTTTTGTTCATACGACTTCAATTACCTGGTAGATTGGTGGCTTTTGTTCATTGCATATCCATATCTTTTTTTTTCCGTTCATAAGAGATATCCCGCCCAAGAAACTGATACTAAAATCCCGAGCAGTTGAAGAGAAAACTCACTACCAGGCAGCAGCAGAGCTTGTGTTCCTCTTTTGATTTTATCTTCATTCTATTAACTCACTACCGGGCAGCAACAGAGCTTGTGTTCCTCTTTTGATTTTATCTTCATTCTATTGCTTCTGCTGGAGGTTCTCTTTAACACATTCCACGTTGTGATCTGAGCTCTTGCCTTTGCCTTTCTCGTGGTCTGAATTTGGTTTTAAATCCGTTGGCTCCTCTCTTGAAATATATTGAGCAGTCATCATCTGCCTTGTGTTTCTATCTCTCGTGCAGCTGCTTTCTTGTTCATAGTTTTACAAATATCAAGAATCAGTTTTATAACTGATTCGTAACTTTAAAATTACTTTTATGCAGAGTTATTTACGGTTTACAATAGGGATATTACAATAACTATCATATACACATTAATAATCTTCCTGAAGAGTTTCGAACTTTCGGTAAATTGGTTTCAGTAAATTGTTATTTTAAGATTCTAAACTTATTGGAAACAAATTGGTTTCAGTAAATTGTTATTTTAAGATTCTAAACTTATTCGAAACGGTGAAGTGATCATGTCTACCCACATATTAATCTATTTTAAAAATAATAATTTTATAACATATTAACATTACAATTATCAAAATTATTAAGTACATATTGTTATTATTCACCACTACTAACTATATTACAATCATAAAATATCTTCAATAAATATCAAAGTGACCCATATATCCATATTCAGGTTTTTTTCTCAAGTGATGGCTAATCCAGATAATAAAAATTACTGAAGTAGTGGAATTTTTATTTATTTATTAAAAGTAATGAAATTTAACAAAGTAGTAGAAATTTTTATAAAGATTTGTTAGAAGATTTTTATTGTTTTTTAATTAAAAATTAATGAAAATCGACCCATTAGTGAAAATTTCTATAAGGATTCATTTGTCAAGTCATATAAGGATTGTTTTGCCAAGTGATAAGTAACTTAGTTTACTGAAAAGAGGATAGAAATTAATAAATTAGTTTAAACTTGTTTAGTTACGATGTCATGGAAATTAAAGTTAATAAGGTATAGAAAAATATTTTACATAACACAATTTAATTTAAAAACAATCTAAATGTCCAAACATCTCAATAATTATTAAAATATATAAACATCCTAACAATTATTGTGAACACTTGTTTTATATTTTAAACCATAAAAATTCACAATTCACTAATTTTTTTATCGCCCAATTTAAACCTAAGAAAAAGTGAATACAATGATTGCTTCGAAAGAAAATGTCCATGGCAATTCAATGATGCGGTTAGAGTTTGAAACGGTTAGATAAAGCCATCTAAACCCTGTAAAAGTAAAGCACAACTCTCATCTCACTACACATCACATGAACATTTGCTTTACACACCCCAAACCACACATCACAATTTGAAGTTGCATGTGTGGATTAAGAGTTTGTTTTAAACACAATGAAAAATAAAAGATAAAAATATTATATAAATAAAAGTTAAAAACTATGTATATTATTAAAATAATTTTTTTTCATTAAATTTTTTGGCTAAAAATATAATTAAATATATATATATATATATTTTAAATTAAATTATTATATTTTTATTTCATTTGATTTTATATTTTTTTTCTTCTGTGATTTTATATCAAGAGTGCTTTAACAAATTATCATATTCTATACCAAATAGTGTTTATCCAAAACCCCATAACATAAATATCTATCTTTATTATATAACATATATTAATTTAAAATTTGTTTAATATTTTTTACCTATACAATTATATATTATTTATTTTTAAAGTTACAATTGAAAAATGAGTTTTGAAAATCAAATATTTAGTTGTGGTAGATTTTATTATTTGTAAGAAAGGAAAGAATAGTTTTAATTATAATAAACTCTCATCCTCTTACTTTTGAGATGTATTAATGATTCTTATCCAATTTTTTTTATTTTTTTTACAGTAAGCATATAGTTTATTTCAAATATTGTAAGTTGAAAGGATGATCAACTCATAGCATCTTACTACTTGATTCATTAATGATTTCTATAAATTAGAAAAAAAAAAATAGTAGATAGTTTACTTTTATGAGATTAAATATGGCAAGTTATGAGGTTATTTGTGAATGCAATTGATTTATTTTTAATAGGAAGTTAAAAGAAATATTATCATACAAATTACCCATGAGTTGTAGAGCAATTGGTTTGTGTAGGGTTTAGTTTTCATCAAGCTATTGACTCAAATCTTATGGGAGGAGTTGAGGATGGGAGCCACCTTTAGGGGAATTAAACTATCCTAAGGGGTATCCAAGCTTAACCAAGTTTCACACAATCTTGGTGATAACATCGCATCGCGATCATTCTTCCATCCAATATTAGGGTTAGCCCTACCTAGACTCAATCTAGCAAGGAAAAAAAAACAAAATCGACATTATCTAACAAATTGAAAAGCAAATTTGTTTAAAAATATTTATTATATTAGTCTTTAAGTAGATGAGGTATACATTTTCATGTCAATTTGCATAAGTTTTATTTTAAAAATAAAATAAAAACAACATGATGGATTTTTTTATTTTTATTTTTAAGCTTAGTAGGACCTTTCATTCATGATTAAACTATGTTACATCAACATAAACATTTTGTGGCCTCAACTTGTCCATTGGGAAACCAAGTTTGTTGGTCATCAAAAAACATTATAAGCCATCCAAAATCTGAAGTGTTTGAGCCTATCAAATTCATCCTTATAGGCCTTAATGTCTAAAGTCCAAATCATACTTGTCAAACTTACTATATTACTACTAACCGACATAGACAACATCAAAATTTTCAAAAACTAAATGAAAAATATTTCCTGCTTAGTCCTTATAGGACTCAACTGAGGCAAGATCCTTTGCACTGGAACCTAAAATTTCATAATAGTGAGGGCATCATTGAAGGTGCCTCTCAATTCGTTGTAGACGAACATTATGTTGCTAGATTTGAAATTGGAGCAGCTGGAAGTCCTTCATATCTCCTGGAGTCCTGGATTAGTTTTGGTATATTCAATAGTGTACATGATAGCTCTGACCACGATATTCTTCATCATCCAATAAAGATGAATAATTTGTTTATATTGAGTAACCTTGCCACGAGTGTGGTCTGGGTCGGGAACCAACATCTCCCAATCGTCCTTTTGCATCTCCTGCTCTGCTCGGTGGTTGAGGTCGACCTCCCACCCTACTATCACCTTTCTCACATGTTTTGGAGTGCCATTGATATATGCATGCATGACATCACTGATGTGTTCAGCCTGAGATTTCAGGCCAACCTTTTTGGGAGGCTGTGAGGAGGATTCCCCTCTCTTTACCCGAGAACCTTTTCTCCAATTCCTTCTACGACCTCCAACGTTTGGTTCTCATTTCACTATGTTTGTCCAGGCCATTTTTGGCACGGTCGAATGAACTACAAGGTAATCACTAATTCAAAACAATGGGCAAGCAACCACTCACCACACTACGAATGGGTCGCCTCTTGCTTTAATGGCACTTGAGACATTATTCAATAACAAAAATCGAGTATATGTAATGTTAGTGCCATAGTCTTTATAAATACAACCAAGCGGAGCATCCAGCCTCCATCGACGCTTCTCCTTTGTTATCCACACCATATCCTTAATCATAATACTGAGGAAATAGATTCTAAAACTGGTCGTGGTTCTCCCAAGGGATAACCCCTCGACCATTTCCTCGAGCTTCCTCCTGAATTGAAAACAAACATCAGTTTTTGAAACCAAAATTACCAACATACACGATGTAGTTGAAGGCTGGTAAGGTCGAATACGGAAACTTCCATACCCGTCATACATTCAATTCATCCCACATAGATGTGGGAGATTAACTTTTCCATGCATTCCCATACGCTGAAGTAAAATACCATATAAGACTAAAACAAACTCGGAACTATCATATTCAAGATAGAAGTTATTCCTTTCAATATTCTCGTCGAATGAACATACATCAGACTAAATTTCATCATCCATAGACCAAGACCGAAGACGTACATAAAATATGCATAGTTTCAGGAATTCAATACTAGAGATGGGGAGAAAGAAGCATAACATACCTTGTACCCTTCACCTTGGAGCCTACTTTGGTTGCTTCCCTCTGGATGAGCTTGCTTGCAGACCTTGCACCAGGAGAAGCGCTCAGAGTCTGCTAACCTCGCAACATTACAATAAGGTTACACAAGATTGTAGGGAGAGTAAAACGAAGCTCCACCACCTAGATTATGCTCTGCAAGAATGAGTTTCTGCCCCTTACATCCGATCACACACAGACTCCCATCTTGTCGTACTTGCCCCTCTTTTCACAAACCTGACATGGCTACCCCATCGCATTAAACATAGTTGATTTCTTGATCGAGGTCCCGAGTGGATAGTTATTTGGATCGCACCCAATCAGGGTTCACATCCACTAACACCTGTAGTGCGTTAATCCGCCTACTAATCACGAGAGAGAATTTGGGTCAGTGGTTCCAAATATTTGAGAGGCTTTTTCTTCCATTATGCTTCTAAGGTTGACCCCATATGAGCACACCGCCAGTTTTCCAGAAAGTCAGCAACTTTGTTGCCATTTATAAGGACATGCGACAGGATGATATATTCAAAACAAGGGAGAAGGTTTCTTAACTCCCACACAATACGAGTTGTCTGACATCTTTGGCTTAGCTTTTCCCAATTAACTCCTTGATTAATCTTTTTAAGCATCTCTATAACCAGATTCGAGACTCCTTCCGCTACCATCTTTTTGAATCCCTTTCGTATAGCAATGAGGAGATTGTGCTTCATCGCATTAAATTCTTCTTCATTGTTACTCGCATATCCATAATTTGTTGCATACAAATATATCGTCTGACCCGTGGAGTCTCGAAATATTCCCCCAAAGGTTGCATCTTCAAGGTTACCCTTAGAGGCCCCATCGAAATTTAATTTAAGAAATCTTGAAGGAGACCTGAGAACTTAGAAGGAAAAGATTTAGGGGATACCCGAAGATTACAAGATCTTGAAGCCAACATTTATGGGGCTAGATTTAGAGCTATAAGGATACCTTCTTCATGTGGCACCATTTGCCAAACTTTAGGATGTCATTTCTCAACTACGATTATTTCACGGATATTATGTATGATCCCTACCCAAACTTCTGATTGAGGTAGGCTTTGGATTTTAAAAACTTGGCAATTTGTTTTTTCCCAAAGAGCCCAAAGGAGAAATCCAAGGTTGATATTCCATGCTCTATTAAGGGCAGTGCTCAAAAAGAGCTTGTCTCGCCACATCTCTAGGGTGGACTTTATGCTAGTAATATCCTTATCCATATGACCAAAAAGGTTTGCCATGCTTTTCCACAATTGATCTGCGAAGGGGCAATGATTTAATAAATGTTCCCCGAAGGTCCCTCGGTTCCTCTTTCCTAAAGCTGGTCCCATGTGAGAATCCTTCGTCAGCATGCCAACCATAGAAAATAGGAGACTTTTGGCCAGTACCATCTTGTCCATATTTTCCTCCATATTGGGTCTACATATTCTTAGGGTTATTCCATAGCTAGTTTATAGGCTTCTTTAATGGTAAACACGCCTTTGGTTGTATAGCGCCATCACAAAATGTATGTGCCTTCTAGAGCAACCGGTTTTCTGGATTGGAGTTCACGCCCCAAGACCGTCCATTGATCTGAATTAGGGGGATGAGGTCAATATTGTCTCTCCTTCCATTATCTCCAACCATTACTCGGAGGGTGCTTCGAGAACTGTTCCATAGTGGTGTAGTTTAGGCTATTTGTATATAGGAAAAGATCTGCAAGTTCGGGTCAGCTAAAGAGTTTGGCTCTCTGTTGCCAAGAATCTTGCTAGAAGAGAGTGCGTTTTCCATCCAATATTTCCCAGAAGGTGTGGGTTCGAATAAGATTTCTATTGGTCGAAGGCAAATTCCATATTGAAGATCCTTTTAGATTTAGGTGAGTTCTTAAGATATGTTTTGGCTTAGAGGGCATTTGGTATTTGCGATTCCAAATAGTTTTCCATATGTCTTGTCTCCCTTGTATCCATCTCCTCCATATTTTGGCTCCCAAGACTTGATTTAAAGTATAAGGTTCCCCGAGCCCTAGTCCCCTTGCCAGCATGGGTTTGGTGGTTTTTTCCCAAGAGACTAGGGCCCATATTTTTTGCCTCCTGGGCTCCTCTCCGCAATTTTTTTTGAAAGTATCTACTATTTTGCACAAGCGAATTTGGGAGCAACTAAACTAGACAATTGATAGATCAACATGGATTAAAGCAAAACTTTTAGAAGAACTATTCTACCAGTGATATTCAGGGTTTGGAAAGACCAAGTTTGGAGGTGGGATTAGATGTGATTAAAGAGGTCACTCCAACAAGACATTCTAAGAGAATTCAGGACCAAGGGAATGGCCAAATATTTGGTTGGGAGGGATCCAATACTAAACCCTAAAGTTATGGCAAGGAAGGATTGGGTAGAAACCGAGGTGTTGAAGAAGTAGATATTAGGCTTATCATTGTTAATCATAGTACCAGAGGCTTGCATGAAGTCAGAGAGAATCCATTAGGGGAATTTTGAGGTCTAAAATGGGCCTCCTAAGAAAAATGTACAACCAAAATAGAATTTTTAAGAACCAATAGGATTCAAGATGATGATGTCAACCATGAAGGATGATTCACCA
Source organism: Pinus taeda (assembly GCA_000404065.3). Taxonomy (NCBI): domain Eukaryota; kingdom Viridiplantae; phylum Streptophyta; class Pinopsida; order Pinales; family Pinaceae; genus Pinus; species Pinus taeda. Next base: position 155,367 of record APFE031380763.1, read on the forward strand.
TTTTTGGAGTAAAAAAGTAAAAAAATAATAAAATAATAAAACTACTTTTTGAATTCATATTTTCAACTTATCTCCCTAATGTTTTCTCAAATTTTGATCAGAAGTACTGGTTGGATGCAAAAATTTAATGCCTCATTCAAATAGTACCCATGTTTCATACTTTCGATGGACCTTGCTACACAAAAAATGAGAAATACATGAAAACACGTGATTGCAATCACGTTTTTCATGTATTTCTCAGTTTTGGTGTAGTAGGGTCCATCAAAAGTATGCAACATGGGTACTCCTTGGACGAGGAATCAAATTATTCATCCAATGAGTGTTTCCGCTTGAAATTTGAGTAAACCCATAGGGAGATAAGTTGAAAATACGAGTTGAAAAAATAGTTTTTCTTTTTTCCCTCTAAAATTTGATGATTTCATCTAATCTTAATTTATTATTTCCACTATTATGTTATAGTTTCCTTAGGAGGTCCATTTTAGACCTCAAAATTCCCCTAATGAATTTAAGAGTTCTAGCTTCCTGAAGGGTAACTTGGAAGAAAACATGATATCATCCATGAATTGTTGATGGGTAAGAGGGAGGTCATTTCCCTAAATATGAATGCCATGAATAGAGCTTGAGAGGATTTCTGATTTAATATGTTGGTTGAGGCCTTCCTCAACGAGGATAAAGAGGAAGGGGAAAAGGGGATCTCCCTGCCTCAGCCCTCTAGAAGGGTTAAATGTTCGCATCGGAGACCCATTAAGGAGAATGGAGAAGACAAGGGTAGAGATAAGGGAGGACAACCAATCTATCCAGCGATAATCAAATCCAAAGGCTCTCAGAACGTTGAGAAGGTAGGGCCAACTAATACGGTTGTATGCCTTAGAAAGATCCAATTTAATAAGCATGCCTTTATATTTCAGATGTGTAAGGGAATGGGCTACTTCTTGAGAGGTAATGATCCCATCCAAGATCTAGCCACCTTGAACAAAACCAGTCTGTTAAAGGGAGATAAGAATTGGAAGTAAGGGTTTCAGTTTCTTGACCATAATCGTGGAAATAATTTTATAAATTACATCACATAAGGCAATCAGTCGAAAACCTTACGTTTCATCTGACTGCGCTGATTCAGGGATTAAATCTAGAAAAATGGATTCAGGAGCAAGATTTTCCTGTTGGGATCGTCGTGATTCTTCCACAACCTCAAGGATGTTCGGTCCCACAAAGTGCCAAGTTACTTGGAAAAAATCTACAATGAAACCATCAAGGTTCAATGCTTTATTACAAGCCATCCCGTTAACCACTTCCTTGACTTCATCCAAAGTAATAGTCCTCATTAGAGCCATGTTTTGGTCTCGATTTACAAGATGAGTAATACATCGTGTGATATGTTGGATGGCATCTAGTCTATCATAATCCAGTTCAGAGAGAAGGGCATGGATATGGTTTACCAAGAGATTCTCCATTTCCTCATGATGAACTAGTCGATTCCCTGTTGAGTCCTTTAGAGAGAAGATTATGTTCTACTGGCGATGTTGGATCATATATTTGTAGAAGAAACTAGTGTTTCTTTACCCTTCTTTGAGCCACTTGATCCTAGATTTTTTCTTCTAGAGAACTTCCTCTTGATTTATTCGTTCTTCAATTTGAGTTATGGTTCGACCCTCCTCTAGAGAAAGAGCTCTTGTTCTTCCATATATGATTATTCTTTGTTGTATATCATTCAAGCGCTCCTGTAGCTGTAGTTTCTCTTTCATAATATTCCCAAACTCCATTATATTCCAAATTTTGATTTTCTTTTTCAACTCCTTCAATCTAAGTTGGAGAGTGTTCATACGGTTTCTTCCTTGGGCTGAGCAAGATTTCCACCAAGGTTACTTAAGAAGGAAGGGTCCCGAATTTAGAAGGCCTCGAACCGGAAGGGCTAGTTTATGGGGGCCAACTTGAGGTCCATTTCTAGCTGGATTGGTGAGTCATCCAATCCCAAGGAGGGAGGGATTAAGGCTCCAAAAAATATGTCTCTTCTTATAAGCCCCTATGATACTAGAAACTTGTCTAATCGTGAAGGGATATGGTTATGTCTACCTCTTCGATTATTCCATATATATATATATATATATATATATATGTTGTTGATGGTAGGGATGTCTACAAGTTTCATACCTGATTTAAGATCCCTGAAATCCTCCATGTCTTGATCTTGGCCCCTGATCCCTCCTCTTTTTTCCTGCAAGGATGTGAAGAGATTAAAATCTCCCCCAATGATCTAGAGATCATCTGGACAGATAGCTTGTAATTTCCTAAGATTTTGGATGAAGGAGGCCTTTTCTCTTGGAATGTGAGGCCCATAAACATTTGAGAGAATCGCCCATTCCTGAGTTCCTATATTCCAGAAGCGGACATATATAATACGAGGCATACTCATCCAATTGACAAAAATAATTTCAGAATAATTCTAGAAGGTTGCAAGACTGCCTTCACTCCCTATTGCATATTTTGTCATCACTTCATACCCTAATCATGTATCTCTAATGATTGCCTTTAGTCTTTCCTTTGACACCTTTATTTCTTGAATAAATAAGATACTAGGTTTATCTTTCTTTAATCTTTCCTTCAGATATCATTGTTTGCCTCGACTATTGAGGCCTCTTACAATCCAAGAGAGCACTATCATTAAGAGGGCTTGTTAAGTTGGTGGAATACCACCGGCAGTGGCACCACCCTACCTGAGTTCACCAACAAATCACCTACCATCTGAATCGATTCTTGTAGGTTCTTTCTACCCGTTCCCCCCCCCCCCCCCCCCCTTTATCTTGTCCCCTGTGATATTGAGTACTCCTCGTTTGTGAACCAGGGGGATTAGGCGATTCTATCAGATTTTGGCTATTTGGCATTGATATTGTTGGAATGTCTCTCAATATATATATATATTTATATATATTATATATTATATATATATATATATATTTATTTATTTATTTATTCCTCATGGGTGAATCTCTCATCCAGGTTGTGCCATTCATTCAACAATCTCTTGAGGACTTGCTCTTCCATGCTCAAGTCTTCCTTTGTCCCATCAATCTCCATGTTGTTTTGATCCAGAGTTAGCTCGGTTACTTCCTTGTCCATTGGTTCTTCTTGTGCTTTCCTCTTCGCCTTAGGGTTTTTTTAGGAATTACCCTCGAATCTACTTCTTTTCCTTTCATCATTTTTCTATAACTTTCTCCCATCTCCCGTAGGACCCTAAATCTGTTATGATTTTTAGGGTTTTTCCTCTTATGAGTATCCTAATTTTCCTGTGGGGTTTTTGTGGGCCGCTTCTTGTGAGAAACCTCCTGAAAGCCTTCGTTTTCTTCTTGCGACGACACTTCATATTTTGGTATTGTTGCCTCCACTGCCTCCATCTGATTAAGAGGGCACGCGTTATACATATGTCCATATTCATAGCATTGTCTACAATGAAACAAAATATGCTCATAATCCAACGGTTGTTGCCACACTTTTTCCTGGTACTCAAGTTCAACTGTTTCTGGTAGTGGTTCTGTGATATTCATATAGACATAAATCCGAGCATAGGACATATATATTCCTCTCTTGATAGAGTCTGCCACTTTAACAAATATTCCAATGGAGTTTCCTATCCTTTCTAAAATATCTAGATCCCAGAAGTCCATTGGTAGAGAAACCCAAACTGGGGCTACCATAAATTGTTCTTGGTCGAGGTTGTAACATTCCTCCCAAAAGTGCATAAAAAGTCTAGCATTATAGTGGAAGTATGGCCCATTCTAAAAAATTATCTCTTTGTCCTCCAGGCTCATAAAAATCACTGTAAAAAAACCTCGAGCTCCCAATATCAGATCAATGTGGCCCTTTGGTTTCCGTTTCAATTGGATCCACTTAAGTAAATCTTTTTCCAAGGGCCAAATACCAATAAACTTGTAGATCAGTGCATGATCCTTCATATGTTTCATGTAATTCTCGAGTTTGTTGGCTAGGATAACAAATATTGGCTTCTTTTCAACTCACAGAAGGCATTTCCCTTTGAGGCGATTTTTCAATCGAGCTCCCAAGACCGGTTCCATAGTAGGGTTGGTGTCGTGAGAACTTGAAGTGTTTGCGTTGTATTTTCCTTTGAATTCACCAGTTGCTACGTTTTTGTAGGAGGGGATCTCTCCCCTCCCAGTAGGAGAGCTCATGCTATGCATCAATATCTTTCAGTTCGATGGAGGATCTTCAGATCTCGTCATACTGACTAGTCGTCTTGTCTTCAAAACTTTTTACCAGAAACCTAGCAGAGAAAAATTCTCTCATTTCCTGCCCCTTTGGAGATATGTTATATCCAACATATTCATGGTGGATCATTATTGAAATTGTGTTATAAAATTTTGGTAGCTATGAAGTAATCTTATTTTAAATACCATATTTTCAACATGGTCAATATATTAGCATAATTTTTTTTTTCATTCAATTAATAAATATATAATCTGGTTTATATTTACATTCAAGTATATATTTTCATTGTATCTATTGTATAGACACAACTGCTTTCCAGTAAATGTTTAGAGAGATCCAAATCTCTTTGAAGTGAAAACTTCTTTTAAAATAAGAATTTTGAAAAAAAGTTTACACCTATATATGTGTGTGGGGGCGGGGGGTGTGATTATTATTGAAATCGTGTAATAAAATTTTGGTAGCTATGGAATGAATTTGCATTTTTTTTAATACCATATTCTCAATATGGTCAATATATTAACACAATTATATTTTCATTTCAATTAATAAATATATAATTTTATTTATATTTACATATAAGTATATATTTTCATTGTATATAATGTATGAATATAATAGTTTTCAATCAAATGATTAGAGAGATCCAAATCTCTTGAGGTGAAAACCTCTTTTAGAATACAAATTTTGAAAAAAAGTATACCTACAACTATTCTCAAATTATCTATCTATATATTAATAATATATAATATATATATATATATATATATATATAATATATATATATCAATCACGTGTTTAACTCCATGCCAAACAGGAAAAGGATTACATATTCATTTTGAGTAACACAAAATAAAATATTTTGATCATTTAAGCAAAGAATTTTCAATTGTATATAATATATACATAATTCACATTGAGTGTCCACATTTTCTTCTCTCTCTCTCTCTCTCTCTCTCTCTCCTCGCTTATATATATATATTTTATTTTATAATTTTATATATTATATATATTTTATATATATATATATATATATATATATATTAATATATATATTATACTCTATTATTATTTATCACTTGTTGAAATATTTACTATATTTAAATACACCTCCTTCACATTGGAATGTAGAAAACATATATGTATGGATCTATCTCTCTTTTTATATATATGTGTGTGTGTGTTACACATCATTTTGTCGCATTAGACAAATTACCATCGGTTTGGATCTCTCGCCACCCACAAATGTGTCCCGAAGCATTCCCCTGCAAAGTTTGAATATAAAGGATTCCAAAGAAAGTGGAATTCCTAGATCTCATGGTACAAAACCTTGATTTTGGCTACTTGCGCAATTCCCTAATTGATTTTTGTGCATACTTAGAGAATACCATTAATTTATGTGCATAACTACACATTGTCTTACACTGTGACTTGTGAACATGACTTAAAGTATGTAAAAATAAAAAGTAAAGTCTAGAAGCATTGTTGGTAGCATCTATCCAAACCAGCGAGCTTCGAATGGGTGCCTATTCAATATTGATCCCTCCCATCCTGGAGTAACTTCCCTTCCTTTGTGGAACCTTTATCCCACTAATAGTGGATCTCATCCCTTAGAGAATTATGGATTAAAAACTTCCCATTCTTGGCCTATAAAGCTACTACTGGTATGAGGATTGGGGGAGGACTATTGGAAGTAGGTTTATGTTGTTGAGATTAGGTTGGAAGGGTTTTTCTTGCAAGGGAGAGTGTTGGAGATTGTAGAAGGGACTCGCAACATCAAAGCTATATGGTTGTAAGGATTTTTTCTAATTTTATGCATATATAAGCAATTGTTCTTTCTCGGTTACATTTTCATTGATTTAATTTGTAGGATTCCTTGATCACCTACATATATTTTGGTTGCATAATTGATCAGTTTATGATATATAATTGGTTAATTAGTCCCTTTATCTCTTTGGTTATATGTTGTATTCTTTGATCTCTTGTTTGTCTTTGTATTTGCATATCTCTTTCAGGACATTGTGGAGAAGCTGTCGGGAACAATGAGAGGAAATTTAGATCATCAAAGAGTGAATGGTAGAAATATTTGAGGGACTTCATCAATCAGTTTATTAAATCGGTAAGAGGCCTCTACCATTTTATTTTCTTTCAATGAATCAGAGTCTAGAGAAAGGTAGCAGTTCTTGTTTGTTTGTTACTAGGGTTCTTTGGAGTCTAGGGAGATCGCACTTATCCATAAGAGGGATAAGTCCACATAACAAATTGGTGACTCCACTAGGGAATCGTTTCAAAATCCATTATTTTTCCTTGTTTTAACTTTTGAACCTACTGCACAAGCCTTCTTTGAGTGTCTGGAAATTTTAGAAATTTGGATTTTGGGTTGGATCTGATTTATTTAATTTTTTCTGAATTTTCCCGCTGTGTGCACTTTTAATTTAAGCACAGTGTGCACTTCTACGCATTTTAATTTTAACAACAGAGCGTATTAGCATGGGTTACTCCCGATCCTACACACATGCCTGAAATTTTTGAAAAACTCAGTTATATCCTCTTTAAATCCAAAATTTTGGTTTTTTCCTATTAATGTTTTACACTTGTTTGAACCTTCTGTGAGTGATTGTCAGTCTCATCAAGTGTTATGAAGAGTTTTGATTGTGATTATCTTATTTTTGCAAATTAGGGTAACGTCTTATCTGGTGAATGGATGATTTATCAAAAGATAGGTTGTTTAGTCTTATCTTCTTGACTATCTATCTTTCTTCTGTTCGTTACATCAAGTTTGACTCTAATTTGCTCTTTTGTAAAAGTTTGATTTGTGTGTCAAAATCAATGATTTACAAGATTAGTTATTGTTTGAGAAAATACTTCTTGTACTAGTTTCGAAATGCAAAATCATTTTTCTTTCTAGTGCTGAAGTGTTCATGAACCGTACTTTTGCTGCAAGTGAATTCATAACATTCTATTAAAGAAAATCCATTTTTAATCATTATTGGTTTCTTGTTGCATTTTTCGAATTTCTGAGTGATTGTATGAGAAGAGAGATTTCTTGTTTGCTTGTTTTATTGGGAAAAGTGAAAATTTGAAATTGTTTTCAATATTCGGGTGATTTGAAATTGGATATTTGCATTTTAGGAAAAGGGTTGTAGTGGCGTTTAGAGCTTTTGTTTACATTTCAGTTGAAAAGTTGAAAAACTCTTTCCTTACTTTAGATATATTTTCATGCACCAAAAATATCAATATCATCATTTTAGATTGCATTAGGATTGCGTCAAGTCACAATTTCATCAAGTTTCACATCCATTACCTTTTCATAAACAATAACTATTAAAATCAACGCTAATTAAAATTAATCTAGAAAGTTTATTTTTAGGGCTCTTTTCCACCTACAGTAGATTAGGTTGTAGGTCCTTGGAATAGGAAAGTGAGTAAACTTTCCAAAGCTACAAACAAACACTATAATCTTATGATAGGTAAATAAGTCTAGTTATTTTGCTTTTTCTCTAGGAAGCTCCCCTTACAAAGGAGTCAAGCACGAGATCATATCGAACCTTGTGAAGTGATCCTACCCACTTCATTGGATATGTTATAGTGATTTACACATATTACAATGGTGCGGAAAGGTACCTGGGGTCACTTGAAAGTAAACATCCAATTAACCATGTTGAGGAGATTTCAAGGGGATTGAGCTTTGTTACTCTGCCCTTGTGTGTACGTATGATCTACGACTGTCCCCTAAGTAGAATTGTTGTAGTTAGTAATATTAGTGACCATAATCCTAGGACTATTACCTGAGGTGACAACAGAGGGAAGGTCCTTCTGTAACTAGAATAGACGTTGATTAGACTCACTTGGAATTTTTAGAGGGTAATCTTTGCTCGAGATGGCATAAGTGAAGTTACTTGCACCTGATTTTTTCATTAAGAAGGTTGTCAGTGTAACTGGTTCCATTCGCTCTATCTACAACCACTTTTCACTTTGATTTCTGTAATGTTGGATTTCATTACCAACTAGTGATTTTGTTGTGAAAATCTTGTTTGCTTCGTTTGAATCCTTAGATTTTTTAGTGTGTGTTAATTGTTTGTTTTAATTTTTAGATACATTAAGATTGGATTGTGAATATTGTTTAATTTTGTGATAAAATTTTCATCCTAGCAGAATCACCAAGGCACTCACGTAGAATGCAAGGTAAACCTCCTGAATATACACCTAGTCAATTGGAAAATATAAAAACTGAAAGGTCAAAGTCAACATGATCAAAAGTCTCAGAAGAAACTGAAACATCAACAATTTTACAATATGAGCCAATCAAAACCGAAGTGAATCCAACACAAGAAATAGAATCAGGCTTAGCTTACTCTGGTCCAAAGATTACTAAAGTAGTTCACATTGAACCTGATATTGGTGAAGTTTCAGATATTGAGCTAACTGAAAAAAAGGTAGAACATACCGAGTCTGAAGTTTCTCAACTTGAATCACCTTTAGTTGTTTTAGCTCCTACTCCTGATCCACCTTCACCTCGAAGGAAGTTGATAGTTACAACTAAATTACCTCCAAGGCTAATTAGCATTGAAGGCGTTACCGAAGAGACAGAAACACCTCATTCTCCATTTACCGGTAGTGAAACTTTTGACCCAAGAGCTCCTTTCTCTCCTTTCTGACATGACCCTTGGTATTCTACCACTTTGAATTTTTTAGTACAGAACTTGCCACCACCATGCATTCCTTTTTATTCACCAAAAATAACTATGTCAGAAATTAATATTGGGAGCCAACCTATTGATTCATCTATGTTTACCAGCTCCCTAGAATCACTATTGTATGGTGGTCCATCAATTCCTCCTTGATACCAGTCACTTACTGGGAATTTTTCAGGAGTTGCTTCTTCTCCCCAACCTTCTACTTGGTCATCTGGTTTATCTACATCTACTATTCATAGCATGACTTCCATGCCTGAAGCGCTTACAGCATCAGAATATCAAATTAACATGCTTTTTGGTAATTCAAGTAACCCTCAAGTAATCCTGACTGGTGCTTATTACCAACCTGGGGGGAAACCACCTTATCCTCCACCTAGAGGACAACCTATTGCTAGGGTTCAACCTTTTACTGGAACTTATGGTCAGATACCTCAGCCTGAGTTAGGTACTCCTAATCCTAGATGAATACTATTTGGAATCATGTTTTTACTCAACAATATGATCCAGTTGCTCCACAAGTGCCACTTTATCAACCTATCTAGCCTACTAGAAAAACTATTCCTCAAAGACCTGTTCCAGTTATTTCTGTACCTGTCCAACAACTTGTTTAGGGGATTTCTCAAACAATTGTCAAACAACCTATCCAAGTAATTTCTCAAACACTTGTTCAACCACTGATTCAACGACCTATTTAGAGTTCTCCCAAACCCCTGTTTCGCAATCGGTTCTAAGTTCTCCTCAGAAACGCATTCCAAGAGTATCACAAATGGTCATTCTAGCAAGCCCTCAAATATTTCTACCTCGAACTACTCAAGAAATCTCGTAGGCTTCTGCGTATCAAACTACTCCTACGATCCAGTCTATACCATAGATTCTTATCAGCAAACTCATTGCCGAAACCGTGAAAACTCCTTTTCAAGGTCAAGCTTACCAAGTTCCACCTTTTCAAGGACAATTTTTTCAAAGTCCACCTTTCTAAGGTCAAACATTCCAAAACCCACCTTTTCAAGGTCAATTTATTCTAAGTAGATCAACCTTTTCAGAATCAACCATACCCCAGTCATACTTAGTAAGTCCTTGTTAACCTCAACCCGACATGGTTCACCCTTGTTACCCTGGTGGAATTCCAATTACAACTGCACTGGTTATTCCAGGATATCTTGGGTATCCTCCTCCAAGGGTTGGTGTTCACCTGCAAGATTATCAATCTTTACCACAAGACCCTAACTGACAGTTGCCGTTAATTGCAACTCTAGATCTACAATATTTATCTCGATTAAACAATGACCCCATTTATTATTATCCTTATTGGCCGACGAATCCTATTAATTTACTGAGTGACATACCCAAATTTGAAGGCAAATCAAGAGAAGATCCATCCAATCATTTGATGACATATCAACTTTGGTGTACATCAAATTATTTAATCGATGATTCCATCCGTCTTCACCTTTCCCAACAAACTTTAACCAGTTCGGCAACCAAATGGTACATTGAGCTACCCTATGCTTCTTTCCATAACTTTAATTCCATGGAAATAACATTTTTAACCCACTTTCAGTTATCGATCTATTATGATACTATTATCAAACTATTGACTTCTTTAAAATAATCAAAATTGACTCACATTTATGATCATATCCATGAATGGAGACGTAGACATTGCTTAGTCAAAATTTTTATTCCAGATCATATTACGAAGTCACCTTTTCCCATTATTACGGAGGATGTTTCCAAGGGAGGTGTCGTCATGGAAGAGCTGGTAATTTCTTATGGCCGGTACTTAGTCTACACTCAATCTGGCACTTTGTACAAAAAAATCCTAAATTTACCATGCCCTATGGGTGAACCAATCATTACATCTCCTATAGGATCTAATTTCGATGATGGTATTATAGGTTCTATTAGCCAACAATCTAGAGGGAAAAAGAAAAATTCTAATAATACTCAAATTTTGGCCATAGAAGATACACCATGTAAACTATTTCAAAGATTAATGTCGTAGAATCAGCTACCGGCAAGACAAAATCAACCAGAGGTAAAAATAAGGGGAAAGGTAAATTGAAACAAAATTATTCTTCGAAAGAGAAACCTACTAAAACTGAGCCTACTGACAAAAAACAAAAACCTCACTATCCTTGTCTTATTTTCAATGAGGATCACTATACAAAGGAATGCCCACATCAGGGAAAGGTTTCTAAATTCATTAAAGGTTCTCTAACTCCCATTGTTTTGAAAGATCCATTTCCTTCTCGAGATAGAAAAATGGTTTCTCATAGCACATCTTCCTCTTCCAAATCACAAGATATCATGACGATGTCTTCACAAGAAGTCATGGTAGCTATGAGATCGAAATATTGTGGGTCTAAGTTTCTTGTTGACAATAGAAATGAGGTGAGTTCATCTGGTCAAAATTCCTATTCAATTCCTCCTCCTCCTTATGAACCATTACAGATCGAGAAACTGAATCCTGACATGATGATCTGACTGCCTCCCAAAGGTGTTCTTCGGAAATAAGCTTTCTACTTGCATGCTTGGGTTGCACAAAATTACAACATTGTTGAAGACTTGGCTATGTCTCCTTCCACAACGTCAACTCTAGAGGTGTTGCAAACATGCCCGACACAACAAAAATTTTTTATTACCAGCCATAGGATCCATGATCCGCAGGATTCTAACCTAATTATCCTTGATCTTGAGAGTCATATTCTGAGACTTCCTCATCAACTGGCTTTCTAGATTCTAGCTTTTGTTAAAACTAGATGAGTATTTCACACAGTTGTTGATGAAGGAGCTTCTACATGTATTCTGTCGATTTCTTGTTGCAAATATTTAGGTTCTCCAACCATCAATCAGTTACCTACCACTCTAAAAGCCTTTGATGGAAGAGGTTTTTATCCATATGGGGTCCTGAATGATTTTCCCATAGAGTTAGAGGGAAAAATGGTTGGCATCGAAGTTAAATTTTTTGATGCTTAACTCAATTATGAACTTTTTCTTGGTCAAAGTTGGACCTATGTTATGTCAGCAGTGGTCTCATCGCTATTTCAAATTATACAATTTCCTCACAAAGGGAAAATTGTCAAAGTAGACCAGTTGTCTTAGTATCCTTTTGACCCTAACTCTACAAGTAGCATACCTTTTGTCGAAAAACAATACTCTTTATGAGGATATTGGTGTTGGTTTACTCAAAGTCTCATCACTGATGGGGGAACCTTTGCAATTCCTCCACCGAATTTTCCTTATAATATCGCGAGATTAACATGATTACATCATGCACTATGGAATCTTCTGATCCGTGGATAGTGCCTTTAGAGTCTAAATTAGCCTCCCATGGCGATGAGATGCCTTTGAGCCCTTTTGAATTGGATTATCAGGTAGTACAATATTTTTCCGACCCTTCATATTTTGATATTGATCGAGTGGATACAATCAATGAAGATTATTCTCCTTTACCATGGTTATAACCAATTTCACTTTTTGATCCTTTCGATTATAAGTTTCCAACTAAAGAAATTATCATGGAGGTCATGAATTCAGATGAAATTCCATGGAATGATTACCATCATCGTTCATCTTTTCTACCTGACCCTAATAAAATCAAGAATGATTTTTCAACTATGTTTTCAACTGAGATAGTCGACTGTCCAGAATCACCCATTTCAATATTTAAAACTAAGTCCGCAAGGAATTTGGAGAATATATCTACAACGATTACCATTGACATCTCAATTAAAAAAAGAATTGTTGAAAATATTCACATACGTGCCTCATGCTCAATTGAAGAAATTCAAACATATAAGGCCCTATTTCAAGAATTACATGACATTTTTTCCTAGTCCTAGGAGGAAATGCCAGGAATTGACCCAAGCATTATAGTACACGAAATTAAGACTTACCCAAATGCCAAACCTATCAAACAATGATTATATCTGGTGCATTCACGAAAATTTGTTGTGATTAAAGATGAGGCCGAGAAATTGATAAAAGTAGGTTTCATCTACCTGGTTCCCTTAACTGATTGGGTGTCCAACATCATACCTGTTAATAAGAAATAGAGAACCATTAGAGTATGCATCGATTATAGGGATATCAATAAATCTTGTCCAAAAGACAATTATCCTACTCCCTATATCGATCAAATCATTGATGAATGTGCCAAAAATGAAATGTTTTCATTTATGGATGGATTTTCTGATGACAAACAAATCAACATACTCCTAGCTGATCAACACAAAACCACATTCAACTTCCCATGGGGGTCTTTTTCCTATCGAAAGCTCCCATTTGGTTTGAAGAACATTGGTCCAAATTTTCAATGGGAAATGTCATGCATTTCACGAGATCAAGCATATTGTGCAACCTTATTTGGATGACTCATCAGCTCATTCACTAAGACGGGAAGACCATCCAATGCATTTGAGAACAATATTTATCATATGTCGTCATTACAATATTTTCTTGAATCTGCATAAGAGTGTTTTCTATGTGCAATATGGTTGATTGCTAGGATTTGTCATTTCAAAGGAAGGCATTCATGTCGATCTATTGAAGGTTGAGGCTATTTTTGAATCTACCTCCTTCTTCCAATCTTCAACAACTCCAAATTTTGCAAGGGAAAGTAAACTTTCTATGTCAATTTATCTAGAACTACGTCGAGTTGACTAAAGGTTTTCCTCGAATTTTATAAAAGGGCATCCCATTTATTTGGGATGAAGTGGCTCAAAAGGCCTTTGATGCACTTAAATATGCATTGACCCATACATCGTTGTTGCATCCTCCCGATTATCACTGAGATTATTTTTATACTTAATCGCATTCGATGCACCATTAGCATGGTTCTAGTTCAGGAAGATGAATCGAACAAAGAGAATATGATATATTACTTAAGTCGTAATTTGAACAAAACTGAAGCAAAATATGCACATGTGGAGAAATTGGTCTTGGCATCTGTTCAAGTTGTCTAATGTTTCCATCACTACAATTTATTGTCAAAAACCACTGTGATTTCTGATTTCAACCCCATGGTTTACATTCTTACCATACAATTGTTGGGGGCAAAGTATTCCAAATGGATAGTCATCCTACAAGAATTTGATTTGGAATTTATTAAATCCAAATCTATGACATCATTTGCATTTGCTAAACTGAAAATGTGGCAGAGGATTCTTTTCAAGAAGAATATCTCTTTCTAATCAATACTTTATATCCCTGGTATGGAGATATCATCATTTATCTTCAAACCTAGATATTTCGGCCAGAATTGAGTCAAACTTATCGTTGTTGTATCTCATATCAATCCCAACAATACAATATTGTTGGTGATATAATTTATCATCTTGGTGCCAATTCTATTTCCCTACGATGTTTAACTCAAGAGGAAGCCAAAAAGGAATTAAATGATTTCCATTCTGGAGTCTGTGGTGATCATATGTCATGGTTTTCCATTGCTCAAAATATCCTGCACGTAGGGTATTTCTGGCCTTCTATGTTTAAAGATTGTATAATTGTGGTCCATAAATGCCATAATTGTCAAATCTATCATAAAAAAATGTGTGCACATCCAACTCCTCTTCACCCAATAATTTTTGTCGGTCCTTTTTCTAAATGGGCATTGATTTTCTTACATGTAACCCTCACTCGGTCGGGGGGCATGGGTACATTATCCTTGCGGTAGATTATTTTACAAAATGGGCCAAGGTGATGCCTACATATAAGGATGATGATAAAACAACATCCATTTTCGTGTTAAATCATATAATTGCTCGGTTTGGAGTTCCAAAATCGATCTTCACGGACCATGGTATCCATTTTTGAAATATGTAATGACCGATCTTACCATGAATCTAGGCCTGTGTCATGACAGTTCTACTCCTTATTACCTATAGGAAAATGGCCAAGTGGAAGTTGTTAACAAGGTTTTAACTCGCATGATTAAATGGATTATCGAGACTCATAAACGAGATTGGCATATAATGCTTTATCCATCCTTGTGGGCATACTGTACCAGAACAAAAACTTCAACTAGTTTTACTCCATTCCAGCTTGTCTACAACATGGAAGAAGTTCTACCGATTGAATGGGAGATACCGTCTTTGAAACTGGAAATTGAATTATTACCAACCACTTCTGTTGAGGAAGAACATTTCTTATACTTAGCACATCTTGATGAGACTTACCATGATGTTGCATTATCTAGTGAGGCCCAAAAGAAACGAGTTTAAGCACAATATGATCAAAATGTAAAACCTCGTTTGTAATGCAGAAGGTGATTTAGTCTTGGTCTATGATCAAGAGCACGATAAGTTAGGTGTTGGTAAGTTTGAGCCTATGTGGCATGTCCCTTATATTGTAAAACGTGCACTGACAAAAGGGGCCTATGAACTAGATGATTATGACGAAATTCCTTTGGGAAAGCCCAGAAATGGTCTTTACCTAAAGAGATATTATGCTTAGATTGTTCGGTGAAACATTTGTATATTATTGTACCATAGTTTATGTGTGACATTTTTTAGCAGATTTTTGCGATTTTCCACTACTTCCCCTACTCATCTTGTGTTACACTTGGTTTTTAGATTTTGAAGTTCCTTCAGACTTACATTGGCTTCGCTGATGGTGCTAGTAAGTTATGAAACCAACTCACAAAAAGATAAAAAAGAAAGATCAACACCTTATAAATCAACTTCTTCGAGGGGGAAACCTCCTTTACATTACACAAATGAACAATTCTTGGATGATACGAATGACAAGGCCTCATTTCTATATATAGGAGTATAAGGGGTCATAATATAATCAGAGCTGACATAAGAATAATAATGTAAATGCACAACAATAACAATAGTGGGCTTCTATGGGGCACAATAATAACAATATGGGTACTACATGGGCACAACAATATAATAAGGGGGTTTCACTAATAAAAATAAGGGATTACACTAGTATTTTAGAGACCTAACATGCCCCTCTCCTTCAAAAAGTGTAGTCCTCGACGCTTGAGTAGTTCTGGATGCTTTTATATAAAATTATCATCCTTCCATGTGGAATCTTCAGTGGGTAAGTTCTTCCACTTGATGAGATACTCTGAAATTTATCGATTTCGTAGCTATCGATTTCTCGGTTCTGTAACTGCTTCAGGTTCCAATATGATTTTTCCTTCCTTGTCAAGTTTTGTGAATATTGTTTGAAGTGGGATCTTCTGCAACTTTTGAATGAGTTCCCACCCTGCTTCATCATTATTCCATTTATCCCTTGCTTCGTTTATCGAATTTGGTTGGATAATTATACCAACCTCTAGCATTTCTGCAACCATACGTTCAATTTCACTCCTTTGGGAATATAGATATCTGTAAGGCCTAATTTTTGGAGGAACACTTCCTGAAATCAAATGAATAGCATGATCATGATCACGAATAGGTGGGAGGCCTTTGGGAGTCTCAAATACCTTGGAATGATTGTCCAACAAATTTTTGGAAATCTAGAGAAATAAATGATTTCGATGTGGGAAACTCTATCGAACATAATTGTGCAATTACGCCTCGTTGTTCTTTCTTTAGAAGCTTTGTCATTCTATTAAAGTTGATTATCTTCCTCAGTTTCCCTTTGATACCCCTTAATTCAACTTCCTTTCCTTTCGTAGAAAATTTCATGAAAAGTTCTTGAAAATTAAAAGCTATTGTACCCAAGGGTTGTAGCCATTAGACTCCTAGTACAACATCAGCACCACCCATGGAATGGAAAGATTTGCTATTCATACATATTTCTCCCATGATGCTGATATTATGGGACTTTCCGAGCAATTTATGGTTCTCCACTTGTAACTCTCATTGATCCTTTGTTGTGGTTAAGAAGAAATTCAATCTTGCTATCTTACAATGAATAATTAGTGTATTCCTAAATAAATCACACTATTACCTTTTTCTTCTTGATATATCCTTCTATCTGATAGTTTGAGGAGGTAATTCCTACCAGGCGTTTACAAGATATGTTCTGATTTCATTTCTTTTTTCTCGGTGTTCCTATGCGTATTATTTTCTTTGATGTTATTGATTCCTTCTCTCCTGATTTTCACTGCTTGAACCTCTTCTTCTTGATATGTCCTTTATCTTAAGAGTTTGAGGAGCGGTAATTCCTACAATGTTGTACAATATTATGTCGGATTAATTTCTTCTTCTCTAGGGTTGGTTCCTGGTGTATATCTCTATTTTAAATTCTGATCCTTTTCTTCCCTCTTCACAATCTGTGTATAATTAATTTCTTCTCATTACCACTTATGATTTAATGTATTTTCTACCACAATTGTAACAAATCCCTTTTCTCTTTTTTTTCCAATTGTTGGGGTGTCCACCTTGTAGTTGTGGAAGGCTAGGAGAAACAACACTTCCATCTTTATAGTTGTGAGTGGTAGGCTTCCTTGTTTCCATAATTTTTCTTTCCACTTTTCTTGTCAACCTGTATGCCTTCTCCAATGAACCAGGTTCCCAAAAGAAAACCTCATGTTGGATGTTATATTTTAAAGTCCCTATGAAGACATCAATCCTCTGCTTCTCTAGAATATCATTTACCCTTATATTCAATTTTTGGAATTCGTCAATATGCTCTACCATTGAACCCTTTTGCTTGAGATTTATCAATTGGCTAAAGAAGGTGTTGCTCTTTGTCTCCTCATAATGTGCTATCGTTTCCTTCGTGAAAATTGACTAGGTGACAAGTGCTTTACGAGAACAAAGCCCTCTATACCATACAAATTGATTCGTTTCTAAATATAAAGATGCAATACGTATCTTTTGTAATAGTTGCACATCAGGTAGATCAAAATATTGCTCCATCTGTAGTATCCATGTTACAGGATCCTTGCCATCAAACTTCTTCATATATTTTTTTCTTGCTTTTAGGAGCTCGATCTTGAAACGAATGTAAATATGTAGTTTCAAATCTCCAAATTCTGAAATTACGACCTGCGGTAGCCCTCTACATCCTCTTTTCAATGCCACCAGTCTGATCGGAATTGGATTTTCCAAGAAAGAGTTATGCCCATTCTCCCAAGATGACCTGATTATATACTTTTTTAGTACAACGAACTTGTACGATGTGCCACGTGTCACTGTTTCAAACTTCAGACCTAAAACTGATACACAGAAAACTACATTCCACCCTCTTTTTGTAACTTCTTACGAAATTTCAATCTAATGCTCAAAGAGAAAGTTATGATGATTTTCCCAAGGTCACTTGTTTGGCATGTAATTCGGAAGCTTGCAAAAACCCTAACTTCCTTGGATCATATCTCCGAAAATATAGCGAGACAAGATCTGAAATTCGGGCCCAAGCTTCAAAAATATTTTGGAGTTTGAACCTTTGTAGAACAAAATCTATAGTGAAAATGCCACTATGACCTGTTTGAGATGGACTTCTGGAGCTTGCAAAAACCCTAACTTCATAAAATCATATCTCCGAAAATATAGCAAGAAAAGATCTGAAATTCAAACTCGAGGTTCCAAACGATCATGTCTCAAATGGGTTTTTTTTAAGCGTCTGAAACTTCGTAGCAAAAAATTTATAGCGAAAATTCTGCGATGACCTGTTTGGAGTAGTGAAACCCTAGAATCCAAAGCTATGATACCAAATGTTATGAAACAAGCTCACAAAAAGATAGAAAAGAAAGATCAATGCCTTAGAAATCAGCCTCTTCGAGGGGGAAACCTCCTTTACATTACACAAATGAACAATTCTTGGATGATACAAATGACAATACCTACTTTATATATATAGGAGTCTAAGGGGTCATAATATAATCAGAGCCAACATACGAAAAATAATGTAAAGGAACAACAATAACAATAGTGGGCTTCTATGGGGCACAATAATAACAATATGGGTACGACATGGGCACAACAATATAGTAAGGGGGTTGCACTAATAAAAATAATGGGTTACACTAGTAGTATAGGGACCTAACATAGTCGTAGTATTTGGAATTTGTCTTCTGCAACCTGGGTCATTTATTCGCCAACATGTGAGTTAGTTTCTATTCATGGGATATGCCTCAGTCGAACAACGAACAATATTGCAGAATATAACACAATGATTGATCTATTATCAGATGTCATTGCATTTGGCATTCATCGGTTGATCTTTAGGTTAGATTCGAAACTTGTGGTATTACATTTAAATGATTTTATTCAGTTAGAAGTGCTTCTGTGTTAAGGATGTTTTTGCGGGTTTGCCTCTTGGAAAGGGAATTTGATTATATTGAGTATCAACATATTCCGAGAAATTTAAACACATTAACATATACGTTAGCTAATTATGTGTTAAATTGAAACTTGTAGAACATTTGTAAATAAATCAATGCAATATTCATTCATATATTGTACAAGATAGATAGAAATAGAATTAGTAGTTCTCATTAGATAAGATTCTATAAATAGTGTGCCTTTTACAAAAAATTTCATCAAAAAGACATGAGGTCCCATGGCCTTTATTTTCCAAACATGCTGATACATCATCAAAAAAAAAAATCTAGCCCTCAAACTAGTGACTACGCATGATGATGATTATGGTAGCATACAATAACATGAGCTACTCGTCGTAGAAAACGGCTAATAGGTTGACGAACCCTGTAGTATGCCTCTGGTAGCGGAGAGGCAGATCATCTATCATGACATTCGAGATGTCCAAAGTCAACATCTCAAGGTTGTGCTCTATCTCTATCAATGTCTCTGCCGCATCCGGGTTATGTACTATGGGAGAAACTGGCTTCTCACCATGCCGATCATATCTACGTAATTCAGTTGGTCTCACTGGGGCAACATTTCCATGTTCATTTCAAATAATTAGTTTTGGATTCCAAAAATAACAAAAAAATGAAAAAAACTTGTGTTTGACCACCATGATTTCAGAAGATGTCACATCAAACATTATTATTCATGGAAAAGGGACTACCTACATGATCATGATGAATAATACTTTGAAAGAGTTGATGTTGTAACACTAGTTAAGAGTTTAAGGAGTCAAGCTTAACCACTAGTAGGATATCAAGATATGTTATAACAAAACCACTAGGAGGAAAAAGGGGTCTATTCTATTCGAGTGCATTTTGTTGCATAGATAAACATAGTAGCTGAAAATGGATAGGGAGAGATGAAAAAATAGAGGGTTTTTGCTTAGTATCATCCCACATACCAAAAGTACTAACTTCCATTTCCATTTCGAGAAAGAGGGAGAAAAGCAACCTCACCTTCAAGTTGGGTTTTCTCTCGAAAGGGTTTCCTAGGTCATATCTTGTGTTATTATGATTGTGAGTAATTTATTTTTTGTATGTCCTCTGTTTTCTTCATTTTTTACATTACATTTATATAAAAAATAAATTAATAAGTATATAACTCTAAGGAAAATAACTCTCATAATATAGATTTCATATTTTTAGTATAAATTTATCATATTTTTTGCAATGAGGTATTTAGTGGAATATCCATGGAAATTTTTGGATCATATAATTATCAAATCAATTTTCTTTGGGTATATTGTGGGGAGTTGCAAGGAATCCAAGTATGTTAAACCAAAAATCATAAAACCACATCCATGGCTGACAAATTTGTTAATAACCTTCAAGATCCTACAAATGAGAGGTTTAAATGGTTGGAAGCATAGATCATAGATATAAATCGTAATGTGAACCTCCTCATGGTGTCCTTGACAAATAAGCTCAATACATTCAAAGAAGATAGGGTTTCTAACATGGAGGTCGGATCAGATGGGAAATCAATAGATTAAGAAGAACCAAAGAGGAAATTTAAGAACTAACCTAAAAAGGATCAACCTAGTTTGAGTGTTGTGAATAATTCATAATCCTTATTCAATATGGAAGAAAAGGTCAACATAAAGCCATATCAAGGTCATATTGATGCTCTAAATTTAAATTACTGGATGCAAAAGGTAGAATTCTATTTTAATGTTCATCATATAGAGGAAGAACATATGATTTCATTTGCTTAGATGAAATTAGAGGGTTGTGCCTTGAATTGGGGAAAAGCACATGGACACCCTAAGGTTAGAGGGAGATCCACCAGTGAATAAGTGGGAGTATTTCGAAACTTTCATAAAACCACAATTCTACCCTATGGGTTATGTAGAGTAATAATGGATCCAGTGGCATCACTTAAAGCAGAAATAGGGGTATAATGTATAGGAGTACACCACAAAATTTAGAAATATGACCACAATGTTGGGTATCTCCCCAAAGAACCCAGATGTGCACCTCAAGTATCTGAGGGGTCTACAAAACCATATATGGAAGCAATTGATGTTGTTCAAACCCATATTCGTGGACAAACCTTGTGTACAATCACAATATCTAGAGAAAATAGGCAAGAAAAAAGGGAAAATAAGTGGGTCAAAGTAGAAGGAGCACCAAGAAGCTTTTAAGGAGGGGAAGAAGAAGTGAAAGGGAAAAAAGAAGAAAAGATAACAACCCTAGAATACTAGTGCA
The DNA here is from genome assembly GCA_000404065.3 of Pinus taeda. NCBI lineage: Eukaryota > Viridiplantae > Streptophyta > Pinopsida > Pinales > Pinaceae > Pinus > Pinus taeda. The sequence goes on from APFE031380763.1 coordinate 176,763, forward strand.
ATGAGCCTAACAACCACTGCAACCACTCTAACATTGATAGTCATATAGAGGAGAAGTTTTGGAAGTTGCATCCAGAGCTCAAAACAAATAACAAAAATAAAGATGCTAAGAAGAAAAATATCATGGCCACTAATTCAAAAAATTAGGTGGAAAGCAACTTAGACGTGGATGAGAAGATTATATACACATCAACGTAGAAGGGAGTGAATTTTAGTCGCCTTTAACAACAAGAAGAGAAGGAACTGACCAAACATTTTTGTATAAAGATACAAGTCAAGAAGACAAAAATTGATGCTCTTTTCCACTCAAGGTTACTGGTGAATCTCATTGCAATAGAGTTGGTAAAAAAATTGGGATTCTAAGTTTGTGATCATCCAAGCTCATATCCATTGGGATGGGTAACTAAGGATGCAAAAATAAAGGTAACCAAATAATGCAAAATTAGATTTGTTACTAGTGCTAAATTTATTGATGAAGTAGAACTAGATGTAGTTCCCCTTGATGTATGCGGAGTGGTTTTTGGAAGTCCCTATATGTATATGTGGGATGACATATCCATGCAAAGAACCAACAAATATCGCCTCATGAAGGATGGTAAATCATTCATCATCAATGCACACTATGGAAATCCCATAATTTACTCATAAGTGTCAACCAAGCCAATAAACTGATTAGTTCTAACAAGAAGTATGATTTAATGCTTTTAAGGGAAAATCAGTGTGTAAAAGAGTCAATGAGATTAAATTCATCCCTAGAGGGGTGTACTACGGAACAAAAATAATATTTGGAAGAGTTTCTATAGGCATATAGGGGTGTGTTTTGGGAGCCTAAAGGGTTATTTCCCAAGAGCGAAGTGGAGCACGGAATGTAGTTGTTGCTAGACTCATCGTTGCCAAACATTGGATTGTTAAATTAGTATGTTAAGAAGCAAGTGAGGTGAAGACATAGCTTTAACAATTACTAGAATAGGGTGTCATTTTATTGAGTGGCTCACCATGTGTGTCACCCATCATCATTGTGATGTGTTTTTATTACAGTTGTTAAACAAAATTATGCTCAAGAACATGTAACCCTTGTTTGAATAGATAATCAATTGGATCACTTACAACAATCTAAATACTTCACCAAGCTAGACTTAAAGT
>APFE031380769.1:3453-47662 GCA_000404065.3 Pinus taeda
TATTTTTCTTTGCAATTTTGATGATTTTATGTTTGTTAGCTCTAACTTGCCTTTCTCTTGTTCTCACAGATTCATAGGAGGTATTGTCCTAGAGTTTCTGAGACTTTTCCAAGGTTCTTTTACTTACAAATGTAACTCTCTGGTACTCGAATATCATGCTTAATAAAAACCATCTACAACAATTATTTATCCTCTTTTTTTCTCTTTAGGTGAACTATTGTATATGTATACATTTTTCTTTTTATTTCTCTGTACAAGTTTCTCTGCAATTATTTAAGGGTTTTAAACTAAGCCCTTTTTTGTCTTGTGTATATCTTCATTTGTGGAGTCATACTATAAATTTTGACCTTTCCTTGACCAAGATGGCTCTTGGTGGTGGTAAATTTTTGAGAAAGGTTTCTCTTTGACTACTGAGTCGTATTTCTCATAAATAAATACAATTCCTTGTAGTTTGTACATATTATGGTTTATTGATTAAAACCATAAATAAATTTTGTTTGACCTGGAATTAAGTTTTAACTTTATTATTTGATCATATCCACTTATGGTTAGACGAAGCCATAACAGGATTTAATTTTACATGACTTATTAACCTGTAGGACAATAACCCTACTTAAATTTGTTACTTTTATGCCACTATATAATTTTTATTGATTTAGCTTTAATTTCATTATCAAGTAAGGCATTTGGGGTTTCTGGTGAAAGTATTTTGTCAAGTATGATATCCTTCCAAGGGTCTTTGATTTATTTTTATAAAATTTAAATTCTTTCATTAAGCCCCATCTTACATTTTATTCTCTTTGATGTTTCTCAGGTAATGTTAAAAATTAATGTTGATATTTCAAATGGTTCTTCTATAAGATTGAGCATGGAATTATAACCGCTCAATTTATTAATGGGTTCAACCTCCTTCCTATATAGGTTGACAAACTTGCACCACTTAGTCACTTATTCTATTGAAAATTGGTTCGCTCGCCACATACCGAGACATGGAAGCTGCTTTGGAATATTTATCTTGAGGGGAATTTAATGTCAAAGTAAATTGTTTCCTCATTTATTTTGTTACACGACTATGTCTGAAAGCCTATGGTCTAGGTACTATTGCATTTGTAATATGTTATGGGTATTTTCGACCTTATAAATTAACTTCTCCCTCTCAAAATTGGTATTATATTTTGAACATTGGCTACAGTTAAAAGCTATAACTTTTTTTGATTCGGATGATATCATTAATTTCTTCATGTTTTTCATGGTTACTTCATGAATTATGAATATATATTTGGTAAAACTTCCATGTCTATAGCTTTTTAATTAAAATTTCTAAAATGGCAGTTATAAAGGGTTTAAACCCACTATTACATTTTTCTTCCTTTTTAATTTAAGCCATAAAATTTGGCTATCTTCTTTTTTCACACATTCTCTATTTTTATGATAAGTATTTTCCTTTCATTCTCTAAAAATTCTATCCTATCCTTTAAGGCTTATATTCTAGCTTGAAGCTACAACATGGCTTCTCCTTAATTACTGTTACTCTAACTAACCTCAACCATATCTTTGTTTTTTCACTTATACTATGGTTATAACTTGACATAACCAAACTTACTTGTGTAAGGAATGATACTACTTTCTTACACCAATTTAACTATATTATATTTTTTTTGTACCACACTGGTCTCTGTTTTTAACACTTATTTTCATTTATACTAAATTTTGATTTGAATTATAATTTGTGCATTCGATGGTAGAAGTGTGTTCATAGAATATTTTAGAAAATAACTCCATTGGAAAAAAATTCTACATCTGTTCATATGTAAATATGCATCATCATTTTACCATTCTAAGTACATATCTAAACTAAATCTAATGCTTAAATATGAAAATTCTATTCTTTTTGTTTTTGGTTGCATGCATAGTTAAAAGAATTTAATCTCTATAGAAAATAAAATCCTTTAATAATTGACACACATTAAAACACTAGATAGTCAACATACCAACTTGTCAATTGTGTTCAGGAAAATAATTTTGGAGCTCCTAGGCTCCAACCGACCTTGACTCTTTCTCCTAAAATGCCCCCCCGAGCTTTAATAGGTTGCAAGTCAATTCATACTCTGTTCTTTATTTCTATCCATATACTTCTGACCTAGTTATGCATTACATGAGTCTCATGCCAATATAGGACAAGAAACATACTCCTTTTTCCAATTCATTTGGTAGTTAGTGTTGGTTTAGTGGGTCCTTGCCTAGGTTCAAAGTTAAGTTTCGAATTAAATCCATACACTATTGGGTATTTCGGCATAAATCACTAGGTTCAAAGTTAAGTTTCCAATTAAATCCCTACACTATTGGGTCTTTCGGCATCAATCCACGGAGCGCGGACTGAAGTCTCACCTTGAGTAGTATGGGGGGATGCTGGAACCAAGTTTTTGCACCCAAAGATGATTGTGATGTCGTTTTATCCCATAAAACTGCCTTCACACAGATCGATAAGCCTTTGAGGCTTATTGATATAACTTCCCCTTACCAGCCTCTAGACCTTCACGAAGGTCCATGACTGTCTTTTGTAGACCCTAAACGGACAAATCGACTGCTTACGTGCCTCTATAATTACCCTTAGTTCTGCATTTACCCAAATCGACCTAAGCATCCGATATCTTTAACATCTATTAAGATAGTCTTCGTGTACACAGATATTAATACTTGTGTTGATATAACAATGTAACCATGCAGAATCACACATCAATATAGTATTAAATCATAAGCCCATAATTCATCATAACATAAGCACATTCATTCATAACAGAAGTAAATGGAAAAAAACATAGATATTTCTAGAATAATCTCCTTATTGATATTTCATATTTGCTTACATACTGAAGACTACCCTGCGTACTCTGCTACAGGGGTCCACGCACTCCGCTGCGGACTCTACTCTAGGCCTCTACGCACACAATCGCAAAGCCTCTCTTCTACTCTAAGACTCTTCACTCCTCACTTCTAATGACCCATTACATTCATTATCATGAACTATGAACTATGAGTTGCCTTAGACTCTCTAAGACTCTCCTTTTCATACAATCCCATGGTCCGCGGACCATGGGTAGGCCTATACAAGCCGACACAACTTACATAAAAAAAGGGAAAATCCCTTTATGACACTTACTATCTACACACTCCGCGACCACAACTTGTGGAGACTTTACACTTTATGTGACAAAACTTGGGCTTTTTGCCCAAAAACTTGCGCTTTTGCCACAAATTTGACCACAGGGGACCCTGTCCCAACAAGCCCCCAATACAATATCATGACCTGTCCCCCAAGTAACTCTTCTCACATGAATATCTTACTTCGAAGACCTCCCAGTTCGACCTATCCCACTGCTACATCAGTCACACTCTGTGTGGCGGCCTGCTTGATCTACTCGACCAGTTGCTCAGTTGTTGGTCCTACATTATCTTCCTTTACCTTCTATTGTGTCATCTATAGGCTTGCCAGCTTCTTCTCAATGGAAACAGAGATCACATAGGCCTTGTCCAGCGAAGGCCCTAATCTAGCCTTGAGGACCACCTCTTTCCATTGCATTGCCTCCACCTGTTTGAACAACTGCTTTGCCTCATGTAGCTTAGCCAGTCACTGTGATATAGAAATGGTGCATGCCATCGGTCTTGCTATGTCATATTTCTACTGCAATTCCCGGGCCTCTGTGTTCAACCTCTATAGGTTAGGATCCTCCTGTAGAGTTTTAATGATCTCCACCAACCGTTCAAAGAGCACGGTGCAATTTGCCACCTTGACATCTACTATTGCGATTGCATCCTTTACAGCTTCCACACGTTGTTCTCTGACCTTTAGTGGACTTGAAGGTTGTGACTTCAAATCAAGATCTGTGATTTTAAGGTTTATTTGAAACTAAACCTTGGCCATCTCTGTCCTTGCATTGTGCACACCTGTAGCCAACTTTCAAATCTTGGCCTTCACCAGTGCTTCTTCTGGGATATGCAGTTCTGGAATGGTTCTGTATGCTTCGGCTACCACTTCCACGGCTTGCTCATTCTTCTATTGGACCTTCTTCCATTCTTATAGTGTGGCTATCTTCTCAACAAATATCTATTCATTTTTGAATTTCTACTCGTTGATCATGCTTAGCGCACACTTCTCTCAAGCCTTAATCTCTTCAATCACATCTACTTGTAGTGTGTGAAGGAATTCACTGGGGAGCATGGCCAAGTTGAGGCTAACATTCCTCAATGCGCTGATAGTAGTTTGGTCAAAATTTGCCTTTGTGCTCAGAGCTCCATCCGGTAGTGCGACTGCTCAGAGATCCAAGGATCGAACCAACTCTACTACTTGAGTAGTCCCTAGTGCCAAACTAGTTGATGACGTGCTGCTCTACCCTTTTTTTTCCAAAGGAAAAAATCGGTAACTTTTTATTAAAAAAATAATGAAAAGTTACACTAGCTGTTGCATTGATACATTCCGTAAGATGCCACAAGGGCCCGAGTGCAATTGCATCCCACACACCCTTAGAGGACTAACGTGCTCAAAGAAAAAAGAAAAAGAAGAGAGAAGAGAGAAAGAAAGAGGAAAAACTGAATTGCGGCAGTGAGTTGGACTCACACTTCAAGTTTTCCTCCCCTTTTTATTTTCGACCTTACGCCACTCTCCTTGAGTGGGCTCGATCGAAGAAATGACTAATTGTGTTTCTGTATTCTGTGTGCCAGGTTCTTTATCTGAATCTGAAGTATTAGAGTGGTGGTGCCGTTTGAGGCTGGCTGTACTAGGATCCATGCTTGTCTTCACTGCCTTGTTGTCTGATGAGGTTCCCTTTTGATTCTCCATTTCTTGAGATACCTCGGTCTTTTCTGCTGGGATCTCTTCCTCTGCTGCTTCTGATTCCTCGTCCTCTGAATCTGGGGGTGAAAAATGCCATCCTTTCTTCTGTTTCCCTTTCTGCTTCTTTTTATTCTTGGCTTCTGGACATGAGCTTTGTAAGTGTCCTGTCTGCCTACAAAGCCTACATCTGAAGGTGGTGTTTTCATAATCTAGGACCTGTAACCAGTTCTGTTGTTTGTAGATCAGCCTTATATTGTCTGGCAGCCCTTTACTTAAATCTACTTCCACACAGATACGTGCGAAGGTGTAGATTCTCTCATCGATCCTTTCCAGGTCTGTTTTGATATATTTCCCTATGCTGTTCCCAATACCTTCCAGCACTCGTTCATTCCAAAAGTGCAGAGGAAGATTGTATAATCTAACCCAGACTGGCATTTTGGTTACAATCATTTTATTTGGGTCAAAATGTGGAAACCATGGGGTCATAAACAGCCCCGATGTTCCCCAAAACCATGGCCCATCTCTGATAACAGTATCTCTGACTTCCTTGGATGTAAATATTACTATGAAGAACCCCTTTGAACATAGATGAATATCACAATCCATGGTCCAGCTGGTGAAGATCCAATGGAACAGATCCAAAGGTTTAGTCCAGAAGTTGTTGAAACGGCAAATAAGAGCTTATGTTTCATAGGACTTAACGAAATCATCAAGCCCTGAAGAATCTAAGTTTAAAGCTGGGGTTTGCTCTGACTGATCCACTATGTATGGCCTGGGCATGTGTCTGCCTTGATCTGAAGAGAGCCCTGAATTCCTGTTGCCCTGTAAAATGTTTTTGTAGGATAAACCTCCCTTTGGTTGGTTCTGGGCTGCGTTTTTTTTCCCCTTGTCTCCCCCTGAGGAGCTTGTTTGTCCCTGAGGCAGAGCCCCTCCTCTCAGTCTGAAATTTAAAGTAATGGTTGATCCTGGCCCAATCCCATAACTTTCCAACGATCTACAGTCCAGGAGAGACCACCGACCACTGACCAGATGTTGAATCTGAACTGGTTATCCCATTTCTGCCCAAATTTGTTTTTTCAGCTGCATGGAAGTGTCTCCTGCATGAACCCATACTAAACTAGTTTTCCCCTGAGGGGGTTTAATCAATATATGAAAACAAGAATTTGTTACCTACTCTGGCTGAAGGCAAATTTCCAGATCTCGAATGTTGGCTGGATCAGGTAGATCTGGGCTAGAACTGAAAAGTTTTTGCCGCTGCATTAAGAGAGGGAGCAGATCTGCAACATGCAGACCCCCCCTGCCATTAGTTTTTTCGTTCTGGCGCGCCTTGGTCTCGAAATACAAAACGACATGGTGGCGGCTTTGTTCAGAGTCGTAGTTTGGCACCACATTTCTAATCACCCAGAAAACCTCCGCGTTTACCATGCACGTAGGAGGTCTACCAATAGAGACCTCGCTGCTTGATCCCGTTGTATACCTTGCCGTAAGGATCGTTCATGCAGACCAATACCCTCGGCATATTCAGCTAACGATTGGTTCGGAAAAGAAACCAAAACATGGATCGTACCAGATTTTTTGAGCAGGTCTCTATTTGCGTAGGTCCTGAGCATTTCCTGTCGTTTCCGGTTCATAAAAGCATAATTCCTTGAGGCGTAGAACCCCACAGATATGTTGCCATATTGATCTGGAAGGGTTTGGGATCCTTGTCTGTGCCATTCCACTGAGAGCACCCTTTCAGCACCGTGAAGATTGACGCTCACCGTATCTCCAAACCCTGTATTGCCTTCAGCCTTGCATCAGTCTTTGGACCGGCTGCGGCCACCATCAGATCTCTGCGAAAGAAAACCCTAGCACTCGCCATTTCTAATATGTCACGTGCTGCTCTACCCTACACATGCCTACATTCTAGTTGTTTGGATCTGCAACTCTTGCATACTTATTTGTATAGCGACTAGTGATTGCTTCTGCTACTTCTCAAACTATTGTAGCAGTTCCATTGTCGTATCCCTTACCTTATTTCCAATATCATCCAAAGCACCCTCTGTTAAGTGATTGGGTCTAATAATGATTTGGAGGCTTTGGTCTTCTTTCTTTGCCCCTCCTTTTCCTATTCTCTATGTTTCTTTTCACAAAAAGGAATGCTCTCTAGATTCCCACTTGCCTGTTTTGATTGTTCGTCTTCCTCTGTTTGGGGCAAAGGAGATTTCTGACTTCTGTGAGAGATGTGTTGTTCTTGATATGTTTGTTCATTTGCGGTGTGCTCCATTTCTAGGTAGGCCTTCTCCTCAGTCTCCTTCTTCCTATTTTCTACCAACTAATGCACCTTTAGTCGGGCTGCTTCCTTTTTCTGCTTCTCCATGGACTTGCTTGCCCCGAAGACCAAATATGAGGGTGTGTTCCAATCTACTAGCCATCTCTTAAGGACTTCGATAATAGCATCATCCATAACCAAGTAGGGGAAATAATTTCGCTTCTAGTCTGGATCCTTCAACGTTCAAATGTACACACAGTGGAAGTCCACATTGAACTCTGCATACCTAAATAGTTGCTCAAAGATTATTGGTGACAACTGCGACTTTTGGTTGATGGCGATATGAATGCTCATCTCCATCAATACCTAAAAAACTGTATTTTCTCTAACTTACGTAATGCCCTTTGTGGTCCATAGAGAAGAAAACTTTGCTACTTCTGGTAAATCTGTCTGGATTGGAGGAAATTGGCTGTCCTCTAACAACTCCCATGTGACTAGCACAACTGACAGTAATAGCCATGATTAATCGAGAGTTTTACTTTTGTCCCATGCCTCTCTACAGTTTGCGAGGAACTCGCTGCACAGGTAGCACGCCCAGTTGAACTGTATGCCCTTCACGCACTGAGCTGCTAACGAAACCACTAGTGTCAACACCTCATCCGTGTGACACTTTATCATCACTTTTCCAGCCAAAATTTGGGTGGCCACCTTCACCGCAGGGTCAGTGATAATAGATATGGAATGCCTATGAATTTTCTTGACAAGTTTTAACTTGTCCTTCATCTTCTCGACGAGGTCAGGTTTGCTCGTATTTCTTCCAAATTCCTTTGATGGATTCAACCTACAGTGAGGTAACAATGTGATCATATGGATCAACATATTAGTGATTGGTATGGGCTCATTTAATCACAAGCAACCGTCATGCACAAGGCACAACAACTGCCTAATGACTATCAAATTTATGGGGGCGTGGTGGTAGTGAGGCACCCATAGGAGGTTCAACAACCCTACCTTGTTTACCCCATGAATACATTCCACTGACTCAAGTGCGGTGACACCAAATTCCTTATATAACACTCACTTCATGAAGGTATCCATGGCCATGTGGTAAAATCGCTCAACGTCTCCCAAATCCCAATCTTCAAGCTTTAGATGTGGGATGCGTGCCAAGCACGAACCTTCAAAAGTGATTTTTTCTAGTAGCAGGGGTCTGTTCAGGAGGAATTGTCCCTCATCTGGGCCCTTTGGGACCTTCACCTTGACTTGGCACAGAGGGATGTACTCTGGGAGCTTTGAAATAGGGTCTACCCCCTCCATATCTATGTCTTCCATGCCCTCTTTGGCCTCTAGGTCTTCCATTTTTACTTTCTCCTGTGCGGTTGGATTTTCTTTCCACTGCACCCGTGTAGCAGCATGTTTCCTTAGTGACTCGCACACTGGCAATGTCTTCTTTTGTTTATCTTTCTTTGGCTTGGGAGCCTCTCTCGGTCACCTAGGCGACCTTGGCACCTTAGGAATTTCTGCGGAAACCTCCATACTCATGACTTAAGGGGCAGCTCCCCCAGAGGTGATAGCACCCCTAGTATTAACGGTCTCAGCTGATGTAGACATGACGTTGTTAATGAAGTTCTGATTAGACTCAGACACAGGGCTTGCAAGAAAATTCATAAAGATCTCATGCAACAGACAACAAGACTCAGAAATTCTCTAAATGCAAAGTGTTTCTCGCTGGACAACCATCTGTAATTTATAAGAAATTTTGAATTTAAATTTGACCATTCCCCCCAAAATCTGCCCATAAATGTGAGATTAGTGGCATATTTCCAAATATTTCACACTTGATCTTAGCCTTAAATGCCTTAAATGCAGTCGCCCACTCCTCTTAACCATCTTATGGCAGTAAAATCATGAACAATGGCAGTAACGGTCACTTTCTGGCTATGTTGTGTGGTCTTTGGTCCTGTATCACATCTCCCTTTGCGCATATGCTAACTATGGGACATTGTTCTATTTCACTCCCTCATCGCATAACTCTACAACCTGGGCAATGTAGTTTATAGTCCCGCGCATCCTTACAACTGCCTAGAGTGCTAAGACTATGCTACCATCATATAATCATCTGGATGTATCGTCGGTGTATGGATTCAATCGACTTCCATTTACCTTTCCTGGAAATGGATCTCCCTTCAATTCCATAAGCTGAACTGCTCCACCATCGGTAATCTCCTTGATCACATATGGCTGTAGCCAATGCATCTGAAATTTTCCTAGAAATTTATCAAACTTGCTGTCATATAATAAAACTAAATCATTTACCTTGAAGGTGTGCAGTTTGTGCTGATCGTGCCATGCCTTTTTGTGCTTCTTCTAAACTTGTTGATGGAATCCAGCCAAGAATCTCTCTTCCTCCATCTTTGGTAGTTACAAAATCCTCTCATCTAAGGTTTCATGGCCCGCCATTCCTGTGAACACCGCTATGCGTAGACTAGGTATAATGTATTCCAATGGCATCACAACTTCTATGCCATAGACCATCCTAAAATGTGTCTATCCAGTGAACTTGTTACAAGCAGTTTTATAAACCCATAACGCCGCGATTACATCACATCCCAATCATTCCTTTGTGCATTGCAAACCTTTATCAACATATTCTCTAATATCTTATTAAACGCTTCCACTATCCCATTAGCATGAGGACGATATGCCGTGCTCTTTTGATGATACACATGGAATTCTTCAGTCAGCGTGCTGATCATTTCATTAAGGAAGTACGTATCATGATCACTCATCAAAAGCTTTGGGCAACTAAACCTGGTTAGCACATATTCAAATAGGAACTTTGCTATTATTTCCCCTGTACAATCCTTTACACGTTGTGCCTCTGCCCATCTGGTCAAATAATCAGTCACAGTGATCATATATTGCACACCTGTCTTCTTTCTTGGAGGTTGAATCAGCCCTACAAAATCAGTCACTCAATTCTCAAATGGCTGCAATGGCACTTGTGGATTCAAAGGCAGCTCATCCTTATGCAATTGTCTGCCAGTCTTCTGACATGCATCACATGCCTACAATATGCTTTAGAATCCTTATGCAATTTTGGCCACCACAACCTGGCATGTAAAATCTTATGCGTTGTTTCTTTTCCTGCATAATGGCCACCCACAACCCTCCATGAGATTCAACTAGGATACTGCTTCCTTCAAAATCTGGCACATAATGTCATAGTATTTCATCTGACCCCATCTTATACAAGTGACTTGCAATAACATAAAAGTTTGTCATGCGCACCACTAATTCGTTCTTCTATTGGCTAATGTACCCCTCTAGAGCTGTCCCCATAGTCAGGAAGTGAATGATCCTTGCAAGATGATTGTCTGCCATGTGCACCACAAAGAGATACGTGTTAGGTATTCCTTCCTCCAAATTAATGGGTTCCTCTCCCTTTTCAATGTGCAACAAATGATCTAGTCCTACATTTAATCATCTTGGCTTCACAATGAATTTGAAATCATACTCCTAAAACAACATCAACCATCTGCATATTCCCCCCTAGCCCCCCACCCCACACAGGCTTGCTAACAAGGTAATTTAATGTAGAATAGTCTATATACATCTTAAAGTGTCCGCCTAGAAAGTAATGTCTAAACTTCTTGAGTCTATATACCATATCCAACCCTTCACGCTCCATTTTTTAAAACTTCTTTTTAGCGTTAGACATCTTTCTGCTTGCAAACACTATCAAGTGATCCAATTCTCCTTCACCGGCCTGTGTTAGTACTGCTCCTAACGCAATACATGACACATCCACATGCACATGAAATTCCTTCTTCCAATCCGGGAAGACTAGGATCAGCACAATGACCATCTTTTCTTTTAACACATCCAGGCTCCACTGACATTCCTCATTCCAACATAATGTAGCATCCTTCTTCAACAATTTTACCATCAGTGTGGTAACCTGGGCATAGCTCTTGATGAACTTCTGATAGTATCTAGTATGACCTAATGTTGCACACAACTGTTTAACACTTCTTGGTACCTCCAAATTGATTATAACTATGATCTTAGCTAGATCTACCTTTAATCCTTGTCTGCACACTACATGAACCAACAAGATTCCAGAAGGGATGAAAAATAAACACTTCTTCAAGTTTAGCACGATCTGATACCTCCGACACATATCTAGCATCAAGCGCAAACTAGCTACATGGCACTTTACCAACCCAAACATTGTCGAATCATCAAAGTATACCTCCCAAAACTTGTGAATGAACTCTTTTAATTGTGTAATGACTACGCACAAAAATATTTCCGGCCCATTATTAAGTCCAAAAGGAATATCCCCACTCGGTCATGAAGGTCATCTTACTCCTATCTTCCAGAGTGATCTTTATCTGATGATATAAAAAGAACCCATTAGTAAATGAATATGCTTCTCATCCACCAACATTATCCAACACTTCATCGGTGAAAAGAGCTGGAAAAGGATCATGCACACAAGCATCATTCAGCTTCCTGAGATCTACATAGATCCTTATATCATCCTTTTGCTTCTTTTCCTAGAGACCATAGGTCTTACCCAGTCGGACTCCTCCACCGGTTCAAGAATACCCGCTGCCAACATCTTATCCAACTCCAAACATACCCTTCCCTTACACTTAGGATTAAGGTGATATTACCTCTACTTCATAGGCTTCGCATCTAGTTTCAACGTTATCTTCATTACTCCTAAATTGCCTATTATTCCTTTTAGGTTTGAAAAATTTGTAGGGAACAAATCTTGGTACGAATGGAGAAACTCAATGACCTTATCCACCATAGTATTATCCCATTAGTCCCATATCTTCGCAAACTTTGGCTCCGCCTCTATCCCAATGTTCACTTGTTGAGTTTTCAGTGGTGCATGATATCTAGATTCTTTATCTATGACCCCTCAAATTTGCAGTGACCTTCTATCTCTGGGATATTAATGTTCCTAGATGCTCTAAAACTAAAATAAGAGCATAATAAAAACTAAATCAAAGGAAGTAAGTAAATGGTTCTGAGGGTTTTTGCATCCTTGTAGTAAAATTAGTAGAATATTTTTCTATTGATTTGGCAGCCTTCCGGGTGTCAGCTAACTCACCTATTGCGGAGACCATATGGGATCCGGTGAAGGATGATTTGTGCAGTGAATTGTGGATTGAGTCAAGAAAGTGATCCTCCTCTTCTTCTTTAGTAGTCACATTGTAGCACTCCAGCATATGGTGTAGCTAGGTGGTCCAATCTAGTTGAATCAAATCAAAGGGATCCTACGGGATTCGTAAGATCACCACCTTGACCTCCTACAACACTTCATAAATGCACTTGAATCCATCTTCAAAGGTGAATGTCATCAATAATCCCTGCCTCAAAATATCCCATTTGTCTGTGCCATGGTGGAGCTCTATCTCCAAGTACCAATTCATTGGTATTACATCTAAAGTGTGATAGAACAAATGCACCCACTTTGGTTGCGGTACTACTCCATAAGCATCAATCCATTTTGTTAAGTGATCACACGGATCACTCCTTCCATCATATTTCTCTTTCAATCGCACCTTTGGGTGACCAAACCACACCCTCACCATTCTTCTATATTCGCGCCATCCATCAAAATTGTCTTTATGCATACCCCACCATCTTTCAAGCGTAGTGAGAAGTCCAAGGCTTAGAAGCAATTCTTCTCTGGCACTTCCCTTTCAAATGCATCCAAAAATTTATCAACTTCAGTTAAACCATCATAATAAGGCAGACTTCTTACCTATGATGATACATAGCGTAGTGATTTAGTCATCATGTTACAACACAGCATAGATACTTCATGAAATCAATTCTGCCAGTGTTCCAATTCTTCATATGACTCTGCGTTGCAGGAGATTTCACATTCCCATGCAATACATTCATATACTGTCGGATTCACCCAATCTTGATCTTGCATTGTTATCTTATAAATCCGGTCCAAATCATTGTCACTTTCATAATCGCAGTCTAGTTCAGTATAGCACAGTCCTTCTACAAGGTCTAGAGTTACTACTACACGAAGCATTCTCTTTCAAATGACATTGTCAGCTTCTTCAAATTGATCACCCCATTCATGTCAATAGCCCAATCAATCCCAAGCAGTGCAGGGTTGGGATTTCTATCATCGAAAATATCTATCACTTCGAAATTAGCCAACGCACTCATGCCTTCAATATCTATTGTCACTCCCTGCAATATTCCCATGGGGATAATCTTTTGCTGATTCACCATCCTCAATTGAATAGGAGACCACTGTAGTGCAGGTCTCCCCATTCTCTCCCATGTTTGTTTCAGAAAAACATTTGCATCTGACCCAAGATCCAGAATAACTTGGTCCATTTCATACTCTCCTATTTGTGCGGTGAGCCTCATCTCATGCTCTATTCTTGCCTTATGCTTACCAATTTTCCCGACCACGCGTACTCCCTCAAGAGTATTTTCATTACTAGTGCATTTATTGATAAACACCTGTAATCCTTTCATGAAGTTGCTATGGCATAGCAACTTCATATAGGGCTCCAGAAATGTAGTACTCATGGATGGGTCCATTTCTTCAGATTTCTTACCCTGAGTTCCTAAGGTAGAAGCCTTAGTGAAGCTTTTATTCGCTTCCATGAAGGTCTCTTTTTTATGTTCTAGATCAAAGCCAACCTCCTTCTCTGGAGCTTTACAGATCCATCCACCTTCTTCAGGTTGTTGTCCATTATCTTTTCCAGTCATCATTCCACTTCAAAACACAATATTCACATTAGGATCCTCTTCAAGGGGTTCAACCCGCATCATATGCAGGTTCTGGGTAGGCTGTGTCCCTTTTTCGTGCATCTTAGCTATTAATACAAGGTTGTCTTTTGTCACATGGTCAAACTGAGTACAGTATCGACACAACAAGCACGTCGGGTTTGTAAATTCTCACGTGTAGTGTCCTGGCCCTCCACAATTGTAGCAAATAAGTTGTCCCCAACCTCGTGTATGTCCTATTCTGCCTCGGCCTCACCCTTCCCCCTGATATCCTCCTCACGCTGTCCCAGTGCCTTGATCTGGAGGCTAAGTTTTTGTCTGCATTCGATATGTGGGCATTCCCTCCATAATTAACTCATAACTATGGAAATTGTGCTCCTCGTGACCTACTGATTTGCAGAAGTTGCTGAAGATTTTTTGTGGTGCATGTACACATTTTTGCAACAAGTGGAAATTATATGTTGCATCTTTTCCAGCTACTTGATAGATAGAACACCAAAGCACGTGCGTTGTACTTGGCTCTTCTTGAGATTCTACCTTAGAGGCATTGACCCTCCTCCTGCGACATAATTCGTGAAGACAGGGCAATGATCTTTATCATGCCCTTGAATCTTACATTTCGAACACCAAACTTATTTTTGCACCTCTGGTCGAGCTTCTCTATCCTTCTTTAGACTTTGGAATTCTAGGAAAACGTTTTGCAACTCCACATGAATTTGATGAAATCCCAAAGTAGCATCTTGAGTTGGTGTCTCGTGCAATCTCCTTGCAATATCTAGTGCCTCCGCTTGGGTCCCAATCTTTTGTTGTGATAAAACAACCATTAGATGAGGCAACAATGAATCCATAAACCATTCGCAGTGCTTCCCATATATAAGGTTCATGTTAGATTTGTGGATATTTCACTTCAATCTATGATCCAGCTCCTAGTTTATCTTTCTAGGCTTCATCATTATTTCCTTGAATCCAATGATTGGTTGTGCTTTAGATTTGGGCCTGTTGAATTCCTTCTTCAGCACATTTTGAGTGTCTTCCAACGTAGCCATCATTTTATAAGTGCAGTACTTAATGTACCAAGTTAGCACACATTCCTACAAAGCAGTAACCAACATTTATTTCTTCATATAATCATATGTGATGTTTTGGGCTTGCCACACAGCCTTCATGACAAACCTAAATAGGTCCAAGTCATCATTTCCCAAGCCCTTGAAAACAAGAAACTTCACTGTATTTTCCATATTGAATGGTGTTGGAGGTGGAGGTGGTATGGGTGAAGGTGTATGTGATGGAGATGGTGTGGGTGGATTGGGTATTCGCGGCAACCCTTGCCTTATTAATTGGACAACACTCTATAGAGAAGCCTGCACTGCTTCTTCATCATCACTCAGAGGAGGCTCAATCAATGTGCTATATTCAAGACTTATTCTCCTTCTATCCCTAAATAAATTTCAAGTTCGCGTAGCCTTAAACATCAAGGTAATTACATAACCCACTTTTCACACAAGAGCATTTTAATCCAATTATTCAAAGACCTTAAATACTCAACTCACGGTCCTTTGAAGAAGTGTCGCTCTGCTTCACTGTAGATGACCGAGGCATCAACCGTGAAATTTGTCACAAATCCTTTGAGGACATGATCAAGCCAATGATCTATAGCGTGCATGATCTTATCTTCATAGGATTTTAATACTTGCACTAACTCCGGGGTCCACACTATTGGACCGTCAAGCCTCCATCTTCCCTGGTTATCTGCCAATTTAGTGATCCACTCATATACCTCGACCGAGAAGGAATATAAGAAAATTTCATATTTCTCGGTGTATAGATACGTATCCAACCACTATTCTTTCATCAGTTGCATATTTCTGTTTTCTTGCACCACAAATTCGTGGATCTTTCTATCCAACCAATCTTCAATTTCCTTCTTAGTCAGATTCTAGTGATGCGACATGACACATCTCTTTATACCAATCTCAGTCCCAACAATAGAACTATTTTTTGGCCTAGTGGGTCCTAACCTAGGTTCAAAGTTAAGTTTTCCAAACAAATCCCTACACTATTGGCCCTTTCGACATCAATCCGCAGAGCGTGCACTGAAGTCTCACCCAAAGCAGTGTGGGAGGATGATGGAACCAAGTTTCTGCACCCAAATATGATTCTGATGTTGTTTTATGCCCTAAACCTGCCTTCACGGAGATAGATAAGGCCTTGAGGCTTATCAATATAACTTTCCCTTACCAACCTCTAGACCTTCGTGAAGATCTACGACTATCTTTTGCGAACCCTAAACAGACGGATCGACCGCTTACGTGCCTCTGTAAATACCCTTAGTTTTGCATTTACTTGAATCGGCCTAAGTATCTAATATCTTTAATAGGTATTAAGATATTATTTGTGTACACAGATATTAATGCATGCATTCATATAACAATGTAAACCATGCATAATTACACATCAATACAATATTAAATCATAAGCCCATAATTCATTATAACATAAATGCATTCATTCATAACAGAAGTAAATGGACAAAACACATATTTCTAGAATAATCTCCTTATTGATACTTTACATTTTCTTATAGACTCAAGACTACCCTACACACTCAGCTGCAAGGGCTCGCACACTTAGCTACAAACTCTACTCTAGGCCTCTGCGCACATAGCTACAAAGCCTCTCTTCTACTCTAAGACTCTTCCCTTCTCACTTCTAATGACCCATTACATTTGTTATCATCAACTATGAAATATGAGATGCCTTAGAATCTTTGAGAATCTCTTTTTATACAATCCCATGGTCCGCAGACCATGGGTAGGTCTATACAAGCCGACATAACTTACATAAAACAAGGGAAAATCCCTTTATGAAACTTACTATCTATGGGCTCTACGACCACAACTTGCAGAGAATTTACACTTTACATGACAAAACTTGGCCTTTCTTCCCCAAAACTTGGGCTTTTGCCCCAAAATTGACTGCAGGCAACAATTAGCAACTAACTCCACCTTATCCACCAAGTGGTAGGTAGTTACCTACCTCATTAATGAGACCCACTCTCTTGGTCCTCCTAATACAATGTCCTATCTTATTGGGAGATTTATCGATCAATAAATTTACATAATTTAACAATATAATCCTTAGATATAATCCTAAGTCTTACAACATTAAGAGTGATTAAATTGAATCATTAAATTGCAACCAATAATTTTTTTTCAGCTAATTAAAGCCTCAAAATTATTTTCCATATTCTTATTAAAAAATTAACAATTTTTTTATTATATATAATATAACTACCAGTGACATAATACTGATAAAATAATCTAAAATATGTTTAAAGTTAGAAAATCACACTTGACATATATAATTTTCATAATAAAATTTAATTCAGGGGATATCACACCCTCCCCCACTTGAGTTTGACAATGCCCCAATGTTTGCTCTAGATTTCAGCCCAATTTTTCAAAAGAAGGATGGATATGCTTCTTTAAAAGCATCTTCCAATTCCCAAGTTTTATTTTCTGGGATGAAATGCTTCCACTGAACTTTGACTTGGACTATTACTCTATTTCAAAGAGAAACTTCCCTTTGGTGTATTATATACTAGGAACTCTCCCTTTGGCTATATTTGTACAACATTCCAATCAATTATATAAGTTGGATCATGTACATATTTTTCTAATAAAGATACATGAAAACATCATGAACTTGTATGCTTGCTAGTAGAGCAAGATGATAAGAAATTGGGTCTTCCTTGCTACCACTTCAAAGGGTCCACAATATCTGGGTGATAGTTTGGAAAAAATACCAAGTCTAAGTGTACTCTTCTTGGGTTTCACTTTCAAATAAATGTGGTTACCCACATTAAATTCTTTGTGAATTCTCTTTAAATCTACATAACTCTTTTGTCGATCTAGAGTTTTTTTCAAATTCTATTCTACCTGCTTAACCATTTCTTCCATTTTGTTCAGCATATCTGGTCCTAAAACAAGCCTATCTTTAGGATGATCTAGAATTAAAGGCACTTTACACCCTTTCCCATACATTACCCCAAAAGATATAATCTTAGTGAATTTTCATAGCCATTATTGTAGGCAAATTTAGCTAAGTCTAGGTAGTCTTCCCACTTAGTGGGCCTATCCATGGCATATATTCACAACATGTCCTCTAATATTTGATTAGTCCTTTATTTTTGACCATCAGACTAAGGATCATAAGTTGTGCTAAAGTTTCGTTTCGTGCCCATTCCTTGAAATAAGCCCTTTTCAAAACATAGAAGTAAATTTCACATCTTGATTTGTTAAACAACATTTTGTCACTATCCTTGTACTCTTCGTTCCTTGATCCTGAAGGACCTCTACAGTGAACCCTACATGCTTTCCCTTCATGAAGAAACTCATGTTATGTCCTTGTTCATGTGCAAAACAATTCCCTCTTGCACCATTTTCCCAAAATATTCTATTTTTTCCAGTTTACAAGATCGACACTAATGGCCCTTGTCCTCCTTGTGCTGATATGCAGGGATTAGCATTGTCCTTCACACCAACCAAAGTGATTGAGCTTAGTTATATTCATGTTGGTCCTCTTCTAGAAAGTTTTTTAAATAAGGAGCCGAAGCTTCTAGCTCTAGAAGCTTTGTAACAAAAGTCTGGTAAATGGTCTGGCTAGATGGGGTCGAGGATGTTAGTTTGGGCTCTTTTCCCCTATAAGGATGGAATTAACTCAGGATATAAGAATTTATCCCATGAGAAGAGGATCCATCTCCCATCCATTCATGCTATATAAATCTCCCTTTTTCCCAAGCACAAGCCAGTGTTAATGTTGGTGTGCTAGTGCTAATTAAGTTTGGAGTAAACATCAAGCTATTCATAGTTGTAGCTCTCTAGTTGTGTGAGGGAGAAGTGTGAATTAGGTTTATTGTGAAGCCTAAATGGAAGAGCCTTAAAATTATCATTGTTGAGGCCAACATGGAATGCTAGCAGAAGTGTGTGGGAACCTGGTTTTGTCAGAGGAGAATGGAAACGTCAAGACAATGGTTGTAATATTTTCTTGATTCAATATATATGCAACTATAAATTAATTTCCTACATGATGTGTCATCTTACATGTTCATGGCTTAATGTTTCTTGACTTGTAAAGTAGGTTGAAGTACAATTTGTCTAATATCACGGTTGTTGTTGGCTATTCTTTACTTGTTTCAGGTGTTTGAAGAAGGAAATGAGAGATAATTGGAGCGATCAAGCAAGGACATCATCAAATGGGATAAGTGTACTAAGAGGTAGGCCCTCTTAATTGCTTCTAGTTGATAGACCCATTATTGGGCTAGAGGAATTGTTTGTGTCTGCACTCATAATTGTACTTCACCACAAATTGGTGATGATACCGGAGAGCCAATCCTTGTGTTTGTTTGTTTGAGATTTCATGGTTTTGTGTGAACTTTTCTAGTGCCACTTTTTCCCTTTTGTTCTCTTTCTTTTTCCATTTCTTACTAATATGAGTTTGAAATTCATAGCAGAAAATATGGTCCCGGCTTTAAAATTATTTATTTTTCTTGGCTTCCTTTCTCAGCACGCTTAATTCACTGACATTCACATCAATCAACATGACATGCTGAGAAACAATTGCTCCAACCTCCCTCTAGCACTTATTTTCAGTTAGGCAGTTATGCCGATGCCTGTAAGTGAAGATTAGGGTTTGTCACCAATCTTGATTAGTGTGTTTTGCTCTCATGATTTCGACCTTGTAATCCTTTTTGACAATTTTCTCCCTGACTAGAAGGATGCTTTTCATTTGGTTTTGTTTGCTTGTTGATTTTTCATCTTTCCACTTGATTTCTTGGGTCATTGGAGTTATAGAAATTTTTGGGCACTGGAACCCCAATCATAAATGTCCATAAACTAAGGGCTCCTAAGTCCCTAAAAGTGTTGCTTCACTGCCTAAAGGAACAAGGTCAGTTGATTACATCATCTCCCAGAAGTTCTCCACTAAAAACTGCTCAGTCAGAAATGGTCAAAACTGGACCATACTGAATACCCAGTGCAAAGGGTGTGATGCATATCACCTTCCCAGTGTAAAGGGTGTGATGCATACTAAATGGCCCCTTTGTAGGGTATGATGGTTGGGAATGGACAAATGGCAGGGACAATTTGTGAGGTGGAAGATCATGGAATCTTCTAGAAGCTTCCCCTCTGACACCTGCCTCTTTGTTTTTGACCAGGGATGAGTAAGAGATCATCAATCTCAAAGTCGAATCAAGAACTATCAGTGAGAAGACACTAATCAAAACCCTAGAAGATGACTCACCCCCCTACAATCATCTATATATGGATCCCTCATCACAGAGATCCGAAGGCTGAAATCTTGTATCTTGTAGAGAAGTGTTGTTGGTTTTCTGGTGAAACTTCATAGTGTTGGGTGATATAAGCTTTACTTGAGGTGAAGAAGGGTTTTCTTGCTGGAGGATGATGCTGGGTTAGAACATATGGTTGTAATCCTCCTGCTTTTCTTGATATTAATAAAGCTATTCAAGTTTTCCTCCATATTTTTGTATGTTTGATTGTATATGTTGTTACACAAAAATATTGTCACCATGATCATTTGTAGTCAGTATGGGTCTATCATCACCTATACTAGCCTCCTAAGAAAGTCTCAAACCTTAACTCTTCATGTCAAGCTTTGCAAAAGAGAGAAAGACTTTGAAAATCAATATTACTCTGGTTCCACACTTTCTCCTACTTTCACCTGCGGACCCGCACCCTTTATTCATAATACCTGCGTATCTGCACGCTCTGTCTGTAAAGGGGTGGGTGCGTACCCCTGTGAAAGTCAAAAAGGTGCAATTTTATCCTAAAAAATTCACTTTTGGGTTAAATATAGATGTTTCTAGAAGGATTTTGATGTGGATTGTTCGCTCCAAAGTGGTTCATGCATCCCAAAAGAGAAGGAGCTAATCCCTTGATAGGAGGAGCTATCCCTTTGAAGGAGGAATTTATCCCTTTGAAGGAGGACTTTATCCCTTTGAAGGAGGACCTAGTAACTTCCCTCCATTGCATTATAAATTAAGGCATTGGGTCAGTTGCTAGAGAGGTTAGAAGCTGAACATTTTGAGGGTAAATGCTGATGGAATTGGGACTTCCTAGTTAAACTTGAGAGGAGAGATCACATACCTTTTGGTTTCATTGGGAAGTGAGTGAAACTTGTCAAAGTAGAGGAGACTTTTTATCGGGCCCTGAGAGGAGCTTGTACAGCATCAAGGCATAGGTTGTAAAGTTCTTCTTCATTTGAATTAATACAATCAGATTCATTTTTCTCAACAAATTGTCTTTTGTCTTGTTTCATAATCTCCTTGATCATTATGATGAATATGCTTTATAATATTGGCTTTTCAGGTGCTATTTAATTGTTTGTTTGTTTGTATTTGCAGAATACACTTCAAGGAAGCTCATTTGGAGCAAGGGAGCGAGGCTTCCACAAACTTGCATTGGACCCAAGGTAGGCCTAAAACACTTGTTTGCCTTTGTTTTACTTGCATGTTTAGAGAAATATAGCTTTTTATTGGCTTTCTTGTCACTAGATATCAGTAGATACAAGGAAGGTCGATCTTGTCCACAACCTCGACTAATTCTGCGTGACAAAATGGCGACTCCGCTGGGGAATTGATTGTTTTCCTTGTTTTCACTTTGACTTGAGAAACTTGCCTTTTTGTTTCTGTTTTTGACTTTTTGTGTGTGGAATTGGGTGGATTTAGTGGATCTAGGTCTGTTTTGGCTTTTCATAACTTTAGGAGAAGTCCGCACTCTATTCTTATATCACAGTGCGTACCTCTACGGATTTTTGCTTTGCACACAGAGCGGGCATGCACCTGTGCAAACTCTGAGCCTGCGGACCCTGCTAAATTTTTGAAAAACTTGATTTTTCCTCTTTTAATTAGTTTTATTTTGGTTTATCTATTGTTATCCTCTACCCAGACCTGCATGTGACTTGTTGAAATATTTCCTTGGTCTAATTTCATTGGTGTTATGGTTTTAGGTGAAATTCCTAGAAGTTTTGGTTGCCGGTTTTGATTTTCATTTCGGTCATGTAGTAGCTCAGAGCTTAGAAGCATAGAAGCCTCAGATCACCTTGGTTTTTATTATCTTCTTATGAGTCTGACCATTTGCAAAATCAACCCTTGTTGAGGAATCCATCTTGAGTTTTCTCTTTCCAAAATTTCGAAAAGCTTGTGTTAAAAGTTTGGATTTCGCTTTTACAAAAGAAAACAAAAGATCGCTTGGTTTTTGACTGATTTATGATTCTGGACAAATTAGCCCTTGGTTTGCTTATTGCCAAGTAAAACATCCTTGAAAAGACAAAAATATTTTGTAAGATTTTACTTCAAGTAGTTTTTTATAGTTTGTAGATCTTAAGATTTGCTTTGTTCATAGTTTTTTCAAAATTTACTTTAGTTTTCTTAAGGTTTGCTTTAATCATAGTTTTAAGTGTTTTTATAAAAATACAAAAATCTCTTTTGGAAAAGTTTTCTTTGGTAGCATTTGAGCGTTTGAATGAAAAATGAATTCTTGTGCAAATAACTAGTTGTCTCGTTTTGAGTGCATTGGAACGAAAACTCTTCTTTAAATTTTTTTGTTAAGAAAGATTTGTGTTTACACACATTTGCATTCTCAAACTTTTTCCTAGCTAGAAGTTCATTGAAGAGAAAAGATTGTTTGATCATCTTAAGTGCATCTTTTTAGTGATTTTGAGTCGAGTCTTCACATCACAAGTTTCATCTCTGCACCTCTTGACTTAATAAAAAACCAATAAAAATAACGCTTAAAGTAAAATTAATCTAGAAATCTTTTTATTTCTAGGGTTCTATTACACCAACATAGCTTAGGCTAGTGTCTTGGAGTAGGGAGTACTTAACTCTCCAAGATAGTAAAACAAACAAGTAGTTGTATCTTACGGTAGGAGAGAAATCCAATTGTTGCATCTATGCTCTGGGAAAGCTGCTCTTAAAGGAGAAGCACGAGATCTTGTCCGAACCAGTGTGGGAATCAATCCTTCCTCATTGGGAACGACACCAGATATTCACGTATTAAAAACGGTAAACCTCGGATTAACGATTGTCGAGGAGCCTAGGGTCACTTGTTGGTAAACCTTGGTTTATGTCAAGGAGCCTTCAAGGGGATTGAGCTTGTTACTCTGCCCTTGCGTGCGTATCGGATCGTAGACTGTTCCCCCAGGTATATTTGTTTCTGTTGGTAACCATAGTGACCATATTCTATAGGATTATTCCTAAGGTGATGGTGGCGGGAAGATCCCACTGTACCTGGAGCAGACGTCGGCTAGACTCACTTGGATTTTCTGGGGGTTTCTCTTCACTCAAGACGGTTAAGTGGAGAAACTTGTGCCAGTCTATTCATTAAGCAGGTTGACGATGTAACTGTTCCAACTGCTATTTTTGTACTGAACTCTGCGACGTTGGATTTCATCACCAACTAGTGTTTTCGGTATGGAAAGTTACTATTTGTGTGTGATTGATCTCCTAGATTCTTTAGGTGTGTGATTCAATTTGCTTGGTTCTTTAGAGGCTTTAGGTGGTTTTCATTGAGATTTTACTTTGTTTGCGTGTGAAGTAGTTAAAAGTATTTAACTGTGGTTGAATTACCAAGGCAGTCCCGTAGACTTCGGGGCCAATCTCCTGAGTTTACAAACGTGGCTGAGTTATTGAGGAAGTCCCGTAGGCTTCGGGGGCAACCTCCTGAGGAAGTACTGAGCCAGCTTGAAGGCTTGAAAGTCCTCGTAACTCCTAGAGACAGTAGAGTTGGGCCACCTGAAGAAGGAGAATCTTCTTTGATAATACATTCTGATTCTCAACCGTTAGTAGTAGATTATAGTACATAGCCTGTATCCCTTTCAGAAGTTACTGGTAGTATTGCATCTACTAGTGATATAGGTGAAGAACCTGAAATATCTGAACCCGAATCTGAAATTGCTGCTACTCCCATATCAGAGTTTGCTTCTCCAGCTTCTAGTGGTCCTAGTTCACCTAGGGTAGAAACAATAATTACCCAAGATCTTCCTTCTGGACTTATAGCTATTGAAGAACTTGTTATTTCAGGCAACGAAGAAAGCATTCCTTTTCCAGAAGATCAACCTATCTTAGACCTTAGGGAGCGTGAATCAATTTTTTACAGTCCACCTAGGAGTAGTGCATGGTAGCTTTCATTGACCAATTTTTTGGAAAACCCGGGACTAAGATTTTCGCCACTTCATATTTCTTATCACCCAACACCTGGAGGTTACTATTCTCCGTTGAATATGTCTAAGCAATCATCCATGTTTTCTCAATCTCCAGAAGCCTTTTTGTACGATGGTCCTTATGTTCCCTCTAGGTATCAGTCCATGTCTAATACTTTTTCGGGAGCATCTCCTCAACCTATTGAACAAAAGTTATTAACTGAAAGTAATGGTACTAAACCGTTGAGTGTAGAAGATATTCTCATGATGTCAGGTTCTATTCCCAATCCTCAACCGCAAGCTGGCCAGTCTCTACCTAGGGGGCAACCTCAAGGTGCCAGTATGTGCCTGGGGGGCAACCTCAAGGTACCCAGTATATGCCTGGGGGGTGTTAGGACCCAGAATTGACCAATTTTGACCTTATATTTCCATCATAATATTATCCTTTTCAGTCATAAGTTATAAGCTTTGATCACACAATGACTTGATCACCCCAAGGTATGGAGTAACCTCCCGCATATCTGTATGTTTAAGTGTTCACTGCATATTCGTAAGTACCTTTGTATTTATCTTGGGAAAGCTGACTAAATTGCTAAGTAATTGTCTTAAGCCCACAGGAATTATAACCTATAGTTGCTGTAACACCAGAAACAGCAACTACGCAGTTGCTGCAACACCAGAAGCAGCAACTACGCAGTTGATATAGTCAGCAACAAAAATCATCTAAAGCGGGTATTTTGCATCAGCTGGGAATAACAACGGCAACTATCTGAGGAACGCTGACGTGGCTGAATCAAGAAATTGTCCAAAGCAAGTAGAACACAGTTACCAGGACTCAGAACCAGAATAGCACGGGGAATCGGCGAGAGGAATGTGCGTATCCCAAGGAAGACGGTCGAAGACAGTTACCAGCTGTGTAATAGCCAGAACCTAAACAAAGAATATATCATCATATTGTTGCAACAACATCTCTGTAATTCTTATTTTTGATTAAACAGGTCAACCAATTGAACCGTAACAATCTATTGTAATAGATGTCTCCTCTATAAAGAGGAGACATCTACATTAGTCAGAGAGGGGTCTGTAAGAGAAATTTGTGAGAATATCAACAAGTCTGAACTTTATTGTACTCAATTTTTGACAGATGAATAGAAGAACGTTCTGAGTATTTAAACTATTCTCCGTGTTCTGGGGAATCTTGTGAGAGGGACTGGGCCCACCTTCCTCACAAGATTCACCCATTTACTTTGCTGTCAAGTGTGTAAGTGTGTGATAGTTTCTTTTTGCAAATACTCTGTTTGGATTCTGTAGCATTACCTCTTGCAATTCTGTTTTGCTAGCACTCTATTTTATTAAGTTATTTGAAGTTATGCAAGCGTGTTTCACCGGTGAATCTGAATGCAGTGTGTGTTAGCAATCTGATTCCAGGGGCAGGTGCTGAACGTCCTCGCTTGCAGGATAGGGTCCTGATCCTCTGCCAACAGAGCATCTATCTTTTTGTTTCCTAGATCTGTAATTTAAATTAATTCCTTTTATTTTATCAGCACTGTGATAACCTAGTATAAGAACTAAGTATACTACAGCTTTCGATGCTTTTAGAATTTAAGTACAAACAGTACGCAGTAGCCTTTGGAATAAAAAGACTTTCCTAGGTTGACAATTAATGTGGTACTTGATTGTTTAATTAATAAACAATTCAACTAGCCAACATTTTGGCGCCGTTGCCGGGGAAGGCAACTAAAGATTTCTAAAGGCATTAATGATTTCTTTGTGAAAATAACAGGTGCATGAGAGGACGCAAGAAACCTAACTTCACAGGTGGTAAGGGAGGTAGAAAGACTTTTATTGACGAAATCATATCAAAGGTTGAAACATCGCAGAGAACGAGTTCCCGGAGACCTCAAATCCAGTACTCCTCACAAACGGATCGACAGACAGAGAAAGTATTGGGGCCTGAAAGGAAGCTGGAAGTATCAGAACACACTGAGGAACTGGTAGAAGAACCTGAGGAACCTGAAGATACAGAAGATAAAGTAAGTGACTCAGGAGAAAGACCAATGGAGGATAACAGAACAGAAGGAAGGGGGGAGAACTCACTCTCTACCCTGGAATTCCCTATTGGGGACCTTCCGAGAGAAACGACTCCTATGAAGAACATTGCCCTTTCAGCGCTACCCAATTTCCATGGGTTATCCTCTGAAGACCCAGATGAATTCCTCTTTGAATTCGATATATTATGTAGAAGTTATGATTATATGAGCCCTAATCAGAAACTAAAACTGTTTCCAGCAACACTAAAAGGGAATACGTTGAGATGGTTCATGAGCTTAGGAGCGCAGGCAATCACCACCTGGGACCAGATGAAAGAAGGATTCTTGGCCAAATACCAAGATTACTGCCGAACAAGAGAAAGGAAGGAAGAGCTGTTTAACATGGTTCAGAAGGAGGATGAGAGTTTAGAAGATTTTGTGGAAAGACTGCAGTATAATCTGCAGAGGTCTGATCACCCCAATATGAGTAAAGATATTCTGAAGACCATATTGTTGAAGGGGGTAAGAGATGACTGCTTGGGCATGTTGAACATGCTGGGAAAAGGGGACATCTCCAAGGAACCATTTGAACAAATTGTCAATCTCTGCATGAGGTGCTCAAGAGGAGCAGGGAACAAATCAAAGAGCAGAGATAATGTGTATTCGAGAGTTCAGAAGTCAGCCAGTGGAGGAGCAACAAGAGCCGAAATAGGTAATTTATTAGAAGAATTTAAAACTGAAATGTTAAGTTCTTTTGCTTCACAAATCGATGCTCTGCAGGTTAAGAAGAAACATGCGGAAGCAGAAGCTGCTTTAGCTATTTTCTGTTCTAAATGCAGAGGCAAACACCCACTCAGGGAATGCCCACTGGATAAGACACCTGTCTGCACGATCTGTGAAATGGACCATGAAACCCAGCAATGCCCCTCTCTGCCTGGAATCAAAGCAGCATTGCAGACAACCGAAGAAGAGGCTGAAGCAGTGTACCTGATGACACAGAGGAGGAAATGGCCACAAAGACAAGGTATGAGCTCTAACACAGCATTTAGTCGTTGGAATAATAATTCTCCTTTTCAAACGAATTCCCCACCCATGAACCAAATGCAGTACCCACCCTTTAATGCAATGAATTTTCCACTTATGCAACAACCTAATCTCCCTTTTCATGATCCTACTGTGTGGAATCCTTGGGCCCCACAACAACCATATTTCAATCAATGGAACCCAAATTGGGCAGCCCAGCAAATACCATTTCCTCAACAACAACAGTCTCTTTCCTTACCACCCAATACTTCCCAGAATAACCAAGAAATGAGACCCCAACTGCCTGTGCAACCTAACCCTAATCCAAACAATAATAAAGCCTTGCAGGTAATCGACATTCAAAGTCAACCTGCCCTTCCCATGCAATGTAATGATATCCATTTACGTTCCGGAAGAGTAGTTGAACCCATCATAGATGACATTACCGATTCTGGAAAAGAAGAAACTAGGAAAGAAAAGTCATCCAATAAAGATACTGAAATTCTTGAATCAACCACTAACAAGACTGTCCAAACAACTGAACCACCCTTCCTCGAAAGATTGACTCTGAGTAAAATGTTTGAGCCACCAGCCTTTAATCTTTTAGGAGAACTGCAGAATTTATATGTCAAAATTCGATTATTACAAGCACTAAGAGATGTCCCTATCTACGCCAGAACTATTAGAGATATTTGTGTCAAGAAACCTGGAAGAAAAGCCAAAGAACCCCTCACAGTTCATGTGATGAGAGAACTGACTGCTCTAATGACAGAAAAAGACCCTCCTGTGAAATATGGTGACCCTGGTCACCCTACAGTAACAGTTCAGGTCGGTAAGACCTCTGTCTCTAAAGTTCTAGTGGATCTAGGTGCTGCAATAAATATTATGACACTTGAAACAGCACAATTACTGCAGTTGAAACATTTGATTAGGGAAACTCCAACTATTTTAGAGCTGGCTGATCGCTCTACAATCAAACCTGAAGGAGTAATCGAAGACCTGGTAATCTCTGTAGAATCTTGGAATTACCCAGCCGACTTTGTGGTGTTACAAACTAAAACAAAGTTGGGGGGTCATCCATTAATTCTAGGAAGACCATGGTTAGCTACAGCAGATGCTTTTATCAGCTGTAGATCTGGATCAATGACAATTATCAATGGCCAGGAAACTAAACAATTGACTCTTTACCCCCATGCCACACCCATGATTAATAGCGATAATTCAATATGGGTAGACTATGAGGATGAAGAAGCCCAACCTATTTTAACAATCAGACAAGCCTTAACTCTCAAGAACTCAACTGAAGATGAATTAATCAGCAACTTCATTTCTGAACCTTCTTCGGTTAGCTCAGAGATACATAATCACATCACTACAATCCTAGAATCAGAATCCCAGAACAATCTTGAAACTGAAAATTCATCTCAGATATTAGCCGGTAGTCCTTCCAAAAGTATGACAATAGAAATCGAACCAGGAAAGGCATTAAATATAAATCCCAACCTAATAGATGATCAAAAGAAGCAGTTAATGAAGCTACTTAAAGAAAATAAGGAGGCATTCGCGTGGGATTACACAGACATGAAAGGGATTTCCCCTGAGCTATGTACTCACCGGATTTATATTAAAGAAGGATACCGTCCAGTTTGTCAACCCCAAAGAAGGATGAATCCCAATCTAAGAGAAATAGTAAAAGAAGAGCTTCAAAAGCTGTTAAATGCAGGATTTATATACCCCATATCTGATAGTGAATGGGTTTCTTTGCTAGTAATAGTACCCAAGAAAAATGGGAAATGGCGAGTATGCGTAGACTATAGAGCCCTAAATAAGACCACCCAAAAAGACCATTTCCCGTTACCATTCATTGACCAGGTATTAGATAGCTTAGCTGGTAAAAAGTTCTTTTCCTTTTTGGACGGATTTAGCAGTTATAATCAGATAAGAATTGACCCCCAGGACCAGGATAAAACCACTTTTACTAGCCCTTGGGGGACCTTTGCTTATAAGATTCTCCCATTTGGTCTATGTAATGCACCAGCGACATTTCAGATTGCGGTCATAGGAATATTTTCTGATATGGTAAATGATTCTCTAGAAATTTTTATGGACGACTTCACTCCTTATGGAACTGCCTTTGAGGATGCTCTGCAGAATCTTGAAAAAGTACTTAAGCGGTGTATTGAGGCACACCTTGCCTTAAGTACTGAGAAATGCCATATGATGATGAATGAAGGCATTGTATTAGGCAATTATGTTTCATTATTAGGAATTCAAGTCAACCCTGCAAAAATACAAGTAATTTTGACCCTCCCTATTCCCAAAACCCAGACAGAAGTAAGAAGCTTCTTAGGACATGCAGGGTACTACAAAAGATTTATCAAAGATTTTTCTAAGATAGCTTCCCCTCTGTTTGTGTTATTAACAAAAAACGTTGAATTTAAGTGGACTGATGATTGTGAAAAAGCATTTGATCAGCTTAAACATCAGTTGTCCATAGCTCCCATTTTAAGAGGACCTGATTGGGCACTTCGCTTTCACATATCCTCTGATGCTTCTGACACTGCCATAGGAGCTGTCCTGGGACAGGAAGAAAATGGTCTTCCCTATGCCATTTACTTCATTAGTAAAAACATGACTCCCGCAGAACTTAATTATACGGTCACGGAGAAAGAATTTCTAGCAGTTATTTATGCTATCAACAAATTTAGGCACTACATCACTGGTTATACTACTTTTGTGCATACTGACCACTCGGCCATTAAATATTTAATGAATAAATCTGTTACAAATGCTCGAGTTACTAGATGGCTACTGTTATTGCAAGAATTCGATATCACAATTGTAGATAGACTAGGAAAAGAAAACGTCGTTGCTGACTTTCTTTCTCGGTTAAAAACTAATGAAAATATTCCAGTAGATGATTCTTTTCCCGATGAGTATCTATTTGCAGTTTCTACCCACTCACCTTGGTATGCAGATATTGCTAATTACTTAGTTGCAGGGAAATTACCATCACACCTATCGCACAGAGAAAAAAGGAAAATCATTCAGCAAAGTGCTAGGTATAGCTGGATAAGCGGATGTCTGTTTCATACAGGGATAGATCAAGAAATCCGGAGATGTGTTGGGGAAGACGAGATCTACGATGTACTAAAAGCTTGTCACGATGACCCTTGTGGAGGACACTTTGCAGACAAAAGAATAGCACACAAGGTACTTAGAATGGGATATTATTGGCCATTACTTTTCAAAGATGCCAGAAAGTATGTGAAGGCATGTGACAACTGTCAAAGAATGGGCCAGCCTAACCATAGAGATGAAATGCCACTCAATGCCCAGGTAACTCTTGAACCTTTTGAGAAATGGGCATTAGACTTTGTAGGTCCCATTAATCCTCCATCTAATCAAAGATTATACATATTAGTATGCACAGATTATATGACTAAATGGGTAGAGGCCAAAGCACTCATTAAAGCTAATGAAGAAGCAGTACTAACATTCTTATTTGAAGAAATCTTTGTTAGATTTGGATTACCCAGAGAATTAGTCACCGATGGAGACCTCCTTTTTAATTCCCATGGCTTCAAAGACACGCTCCAGAAATATCATATCAAGCACAAAATGACTACACCATACCACCCCCAAGCAAATGGGCAGGTGGAAAGTACCAACAAGGTCATTGAATCCATCTTGACAAAAATGATAAAGGAGAACAGAAAGGACTGGTTTCAGAGACTACCTGAAGCCTTATGGGCCTATAGAACTACTTGGAGAAATACAACAGGCTTTTCACCCTATGAGTTAGTTTTTGGAAAGAATGCTATTTTCCCTGTAGAATTTGAAATCAAGACCTTGAGAACTGCCTTAGCTGTTAACCTTGATTTAACTGATGCACAGATAGCTAGGTTGCAACAGCTTCAGGAATTGGACGAGAAAAGACTGGAGGCCATCCATCAAACAATGATGATACAGCAACAAAGAAGCAAATGGCATGACAAAACCATCAAGCAAAAGCAGTTCCAGAAAGGTAATTGGGCTCTACTTTATGATTCTCGTTTTGAGAACTTTCAGGGCAAATTAAGAACAAGGTGGCTAGGACCATATGAAGTGGATGCTGTTTTTCCAAATGGGACAGTCAGACTTTTAACAATTGATGGGAACAGAGCACCACTGTTAGTAAATGGCTACCGACTTCGGTTATACCAGCGGCCGGTTTCTAAGGAAGATTTTAAAACCACTTGCATGGCAATAAAACAGTATTCCTTTCGAGGGGAACTTGCTACCCCTCAAAGCACTTGAATTTTTATTTCTTATGCAATTTTTTAGGTTAGATATTCTGTTTTTTTAAGAAACTAATAAATCCTGTCAAGGATTACGATATTATATTTCAGTATTTTGCAGATTTTAGCTTGGGAGGAAGCTGGAAAACAAAAGTTTCAAAGGGATTATTTTGTGAATGTGGAATTTCCTGTTGCTGCAACACCACATCCCGTTGCTGCAACACCACTCCCTGTTGTCCAAAACATCATTTCCATTTCTGCAATACCATTTCCATGGGTGTAGCATCATTTCCCGATTTCCATCACTCTAGTACATTTCCCGTCCTCACAAACTTTTTCTTTCCGGTAATTCCCTGTTACTGAACACCAATCTTGGTGTTCCAATATCATTTCCTGGACACGAAATACCCTTCCCAGCTAAATTCACTCATGAAAACCAGTTTTTCCACTGCAACCCCAAGCAACAAATTTCGATAAAAGATACCACTTCTTATGATGACTATGACATCTGACTATCACTTCCCGTCATTATCATTACAAATTACCGATATTCCCACACTTTCAGATCCTTGGTAATCATTGTGACTTAGCGGAGGACGAGATAACACTTTTTGACGCAGCAATCAAAAAAGGTAAAATACAAGGTACGCACGTTTATCAATGGACATTAAATAATAGATAATGCGGTGAAAGCTGATAGGACTATCAATTAGTTATACTTCCAATCAAATCGCTCACATGTAGAAGGGGGGGAGTACCAAAGCAATTCCAATAATGATATACCACGCCAACTGCCGCCACCCTTAATTCTCCCGGTAATATGTAAAAGTCACCCTATCACTGCATGCTACCATTTGCGACGCTTTACTCTGAACTGAAATCGGAAACTCGGCTCTTAACTCGGAAATTTACCGAAACAACAGCCATGGGAGGACCTCTCATCACATATGAACCTACTTCGACAGCAGTCCTGGACCTCTATCCGGACATTTACCAGATATTCTTGCAAGCAGGCTGGATAGAATATTTCAGGGGACTTCCGGATTTTAACGAGCAACAAGTCCTGGAATTTGCAATGCAACCTAAGAGAAGGATTCTCTGTCATTCAGGGAATTCAAATCCCAGTTACAGAGGAAGTGATAGCCCAAGCCACTGGGCTACTAGCTAACGGCATACGATGGTTCAGCAGGCAGCATCTGATTCTCAACGCGCAGCAGGATTTTTTACGACCAGGCGAGCAGATAGAACCTAAGGGCAGAGGCGTAGCACTGCGGTCGTTACCTCCACCGTGGCCAAGAATTGCCGAATTTGTCAAGCAATATCTGACGTGCGAGGGCCGCTATCAGGTAATTTACCAGCACGATTTCATGCTGTTAAATCGTTTGAGAAATGGTCAGTTGATAAATATGCCATATTATCTATTGGGTTGTCTTAAGAACATGTCACGATATGCTGTTAAAGCGAAGCGCCCACTTCTATCCCTAAAACATCACCGGTTAATACAATTACTCACTAATAGAGGCCTTGCTTTAAATAATCCTCCACCCCCCATTCATCCCCAGCAGGAAGCTGAAATTCCACAACCAGAATATGAACCTCCTCGGCAAATAGAGGATATGCCTAAGCAAATCCCCCTGCAAAATCTTCAGCAGGCAGAACACATCCCCGAACAAGCCCATCAAACATCTCCGCAAACTGCTGAAAACGAACAAGCAACAGTAGAAGTAACCGCAGAAACAACCCCATCCCCCGAAAAGGCAAATCCTTCCACCCCCATACTTCACATTTCTACTGATGACTCTGACGATAATATCCCCATTTCCCTACTTAAGAGAAAGAAGCGTCAGACAAACGAAACCCCACCAAAAAGAAGAAAAACCATGGTTTCAGCTAAGACATCTGCTGCTCCGGCTACTACCCCTGAAATTGACCTGAAGAGGAAAATGCCCGCATTTACGGCTTTCCTACCAAAACGAAGAACTCGGTCATCGTTAGTAGCCAAAATTCCAAACCCCCCTAGTTCACCACCCATTACTTTAAGAATCCGTACCCCCACCCACCCCCAAAGTCCCTCCCCTTCACCCTCGGAAGTGGAAATGCAGAGTGTTCATAGCTTTGTGACATCATATGTTAAGGCAGCTGATACACAAGAACCAGCTGCCGACACCCAAGGTAATAAGGATCGAATGGCTGTAACACAAGAACCAGCCACTTCCCCAGGTGACACACAAGAACCACCTACGGGGAATACTGACCAGGATGATGAAGTGCAACCCCTGCCTCCACTGGAGCTTACTGCCCCGCAAGATCAGCCCACTATACCTGCCTTGCAGGAGGAAATTGAATTCCTAAAATTACAGATTCAGGATTATCAAGAGGAGATAATAAGGATTAAAGAAGCATATCAAAAGGAATTCAGCCTGCATGTTTTAGCACGAGTGGCCTCGGCAGCAGAGAAAAGTGAAGACAATGAGTATATGTGTGCCATTTGTGGTGAAATATATACCCAAGCAGGATACAAGGTAGTGGCGGAGCCAATAGAGAAAGTTGCCACTGTAGCAGATGACACAGAAAGACCTGCTGTTGCACAGACAGAAGCACCACAACCCTCTGCTAGAATGAAAGAACCTGTTGTTACACAAGAACCAACAGGCTCCCAAGAGAAAGTGCACACAGAAGAACCTGTTGTTACAAAAGAACCAACAGGCTCTCTGGAGGAAAAAGAGGACCAAATTAAAGAACTTACTGTAACACAAGAACCAGTAAGTTCCCCAGCAGAGAGTAAAGCAGGAGAGAATATAGACTCACCACGGCCCACCCAAATTATTATGGAGGAAGTTTTTACACAGAAATCAGCAAATGAGCAAGAAGGTACAGACCTACCCCGGCCTACCCAAATTACCATAGAACACAGTGAATCAGGACAGCAACAGGAAGAGACACTAGCTGCAAACGAAGAAAAAGATGTTGGAGTATCCTAGCCTACTCCAACAGAACATATTATCCTTACTGATGCTTATACACAAACATAGTCTCCCTCTGTCAATGATGCATGTATAGAAACAGAAAGCTTTCAGACATTGAAAGGAAAATGGTGCAATGAGCATGAGCAGTCAAAGGGCAAAGCATTTGAACAGCAGAAAGGGACCTGGTTAAATCACGCATACAGGAACTGGGAAGCAATTGAGCAATGCAGAGCTCAATATAAAGAAATCACAGAGTTAAAAACCAGATTGTCCCAGATGTTTGAATTATTTCAGAGAATATTGGCCATGAGGAAACCATCTTTTAATTATGCAACATTTTTAAGGGAGAGATTGACGTTCTTACAGATAAAAGCTGTAAGAGAAGGGAGACCCCACCAAGTGGTTACAGCAGAACAGTTTATGCAAACTTTTGCAGAGGCACCTAAAAATGACCAAAATCTGCTATGTGAGCTTTATCTACACAATGAAGTAGTGTCCGAAGAAAGGAACAAGAATATGCTACCTGTGGTTGGTGACATACAGCTGAGAGCCTTTATTTCCTTCTTAGCCAACCAACTCACATGGTAGAATGCCTTCATCTCAGCCCAACATAATGAACAAAATTGCCTTCTGTGGATTAGGGTTGAACCACAAAATGTAGCTACTTTTATTGTACAGCACCAAACATTGATAAAGAATTTTGATATGAGAAATCACCTCAGACAATTGCAAGCAATAGTCCTGAAGGACTGTCAGCACTATTTGAAAACTAAGGCACCCTTGGCTATTAAAGCAAATAATTTGTTTTGGGAAAATTGCCCCAAATAAAGGAAAGAATATCATCCTTACAATCCAGCAAATTTGCAGGTAGCACTTACAAGGGTACCTTTCTATATTAAATGCATGCAACACTGTGCTGAGAGCTGGATAGGCTACAAGTTCAAATTTCCACTTTTATGGTTATCCGGGGAACAATATAAGGGTCTGTTTGGGTTATCTAATAAGGAGGAGGAAGTAGCATGGAGACAGATACAGACTGTCTGTGGTTTCAGAGAGAAGTTCGACGTCACCTCCTATAGCTATTGTCTCAGTAATTTACATTGTTCATCCCAGTACTCCGACTCGGATTCAGAGTAAAACATTGCATGGGTACATGCAATATCTTCAGTTGGGGGGGATGTTAGGACCCAGAATTGACCAATTTTGACCTTATATTTCAATCATAATATTATCCTTTTCAGTCATAAGTTATAAGGTTTGATCACACAATGACTTGATCACCCCAAGGTATGGAGTAACCTCCCGCATATCTATATGCTTAATTGTTCACTGCATATTCGTAAGTACCTTTGTATTTATCTTGGGAAAGCTGAATAAATTGCTAAGTAATTGTCTTAAGCCCGCAGGAATTATAACCTACAGTTGTTGTAACACCAGAAACAACAACTACGCAGTTGCTGCAACACCAGAAGCAGCAACTACGCAGTTGATATAATCAGCAACAGAAATCATCTAAAGTGGGTATTTTGCATCAGCTGGGAATAACAATGGCAACTATCTGAGGAACGCTAACGTGGTTGAATCAAGCAATTGTCCAAAGCAAGTAGAACACAGTTACCAGGACTCAGAACCAGAATAGCACGGGGAATCGGCGAGAGGAATGTGCGTAACCCAAGGAAGACGGTTGAAGACAGTTACTAGCTGTGTAACAGCCATAACCTAAACAAAGAATATATCATCATATTGTTGCAACAACATCTCTGTAATTCTTATTTTTAATTAAACGGGTCAACCAATTGAACCGTAACAATCTATTGTAATAGATGTCTCCTCTATAAAGAGGAGACATCTACATTAGTCAGAGAGGGGTCTGTAAGAGAAATTTGTGAGAATATCAGCAAGTCTAAACTTTATTGTACTCAATTTTTGACAGATGAATAGAAGAACGTTCTGAGTATTTAAACTATTCTCCGTGTTCTAGGGAATCTTGTGAGAGGGACTGGGCCCACCTTCCTCACAAGATTCACCCATTTACTTTGCTGTCAAGTGTGTAAGTGTGTGATAGTTTCTTTCTGCAGATACTCTGTTTGGATTCTGTAGCATTACCTCTTGCAATTCTGTTTTGCTATCACTCTGTTCTATTAAGTTATTTGAAGTTATGCAAGCGTGTTTCACCGGTGAATCTGAATGCAGTGTGTGTTAGCAATCTGATTCCAGGGGCAGGTGCTAAACGTCCTCGCTTGGAGGATAGGGTCCTGATCCTCTGCCAACAGAGCATCTATCTTTTTGTTTCCTAGATCTGTAATTTAAATTAATTCCTTTTATTTTATCAGCACTGTGATAACCTAGTATAAGAACTAGGTATACTACAGCTTTCAATGCTTTTAGAATTTAAGTACAAACAGTATGCAGTAGCCTTTGGAATAAAAATACTTTCCCAGGTTGACAATTAATGTGGTACTTGATTGTTTAATTAATAAACAATTCAACTAGCCAAGAGGGGGCAACCTCAAGGTACTCAGTTTGGGCCTGGGGGACAACCTCAAGGATAGTACATACCTACGGGACAGTACGTTCCTCAAGGTCAACCCCAGCCTCAGTATGTACCTCAGGGTCAACCTCAGTTTCAATATGTACCTCAGAGTCAACCTCAGTATGAATATGCACCTCAAAATCAACCTCAATACCAATATGTACCTCAAGGTCAACCCCAGTATCAGTACATGCCTCAGGGTTATCAACCCCAAGGTCAGTACCCAGCTCAAGGTTACCAACCACCTTCGGGTCAATCATATTATCAACCCTACCCTCAAACCGGTTATGGTCCTCAATATCCTCATCCTGTTATGGGTCCATATCCCGGAACGAATTTAGTTTGGGATCCATCTCAATCCCAACAGGGCTTGCAACCGAATGCACAGTTGTCATCTCAAACTGGACAACCCATAGTTTCTGGTTCATCCCAGCATCCTGTCCAGTCTACTATTCAAACTTCTGCACCTTTTGTAGTTTCTCAGTCTGGGCCTAGTATGCCTGGTACTCCGCCTCAAACGTCTGCTGCGACTACTGCAACATCTGCTACATCTACCCCACCTTCTTCTGGAGTATCGATAGCTCCGGTTTCTACTTTCCCTGTATCTACTCCTTAGACATCTTTACCTCAGTCTTGACCCACGGTCCACACTTCGGTTCGGATGCCTGTAGGAAGTACGGTTGTCACCACTCAACCTCAGTATAATCAACAACCGTACCAAGGACAGTACCAATACGGTCCTGCTACGCAGAAACCAACCTATCAGTATCAACCATACCCTGGGTATACATATCAACAACCTCAGCAACCCCAGTATGGTCCAGTTAATCGTGGTTTTCCAGGAGGTCAAAATATCCCAAATGCGATTCCAATTCCTAGTTATCCTGGATATCCTCCTCCTGGGGCTGGTCTGCAAACCCAGAGTTTTAGGGACCCTAATCGTCAGTTCTCGTTTATCGCAACTTTGGACTTGCCTAACTTGATGCGCCTTACGAACGATCCAATTAACTATCTTCAGTATTGGCCGCCAATGCCGTATAAGTTGCCCAGTGATATTCCTAAATTCGAAGGTAAGCCAGGAGAGGACTTGTCGAACCATGTGATGACTTATCACCTCTGGTGTGCGTCTAATTCTATTTCAGATGATTTAATTCGTTTACAACTTTTCCAACACACTCTAATTGGTCTTGCAGCCAAGTGGTACATTGAGTTACCGTGAGCCACTTTTTATAACTTTAGTCAGTTGGCTACCTCGTTTTTAACTCATTTTCAGTTGCCGATCAGATATGACAATGGCACGGAATTATTAACTTCGTTAAAGCAGTCAACGTCCACTTACATTTCAAATCATATCCATGAATGGAGATGTCGACGACGTTTAGTGAAAGTTTTTATCCCAGATCAGATCTTAGCTGAATGGTTTGTGAAATCTTTACTGCCCAAGATCACCGAGGATGTAGCTAAGACCGGAGTCGTTATTGAGGAGCAAGTAATTGCTCAAGCACAGTACCTTGACTTAGTTTATACTCAGTCAGGTACGTTACACAAGAAAATCCCCGATCTACCCAAACAAAATCAAATCGTTGCTGCTCCTTCAAGGTCTCATGCCGCCGATGGTATGATTGGTACGGTTAATACCAAAAGTAAGAAGAAGTCTTCCAAGAATTCTTCTCCTATCATAACCTTGCCAGATTCCCCGACACGAGAGTCTTCCGTGGAACTTTCCGCCGATATGCATGTTGTAGAGTCATCTATGGCTAAATCAAAAACCGGTGGTAAGAAGAAAGGGAAGAAGAAGAATAAAACAGATAAAAACTCGAAAGAGAAACCCGAAAAAGCAGAATCAACTGATGAAAAACACAAGCCTCGTTATCCGTGTCTCATCTGCGATGAAGAACATTATACGAGAGACTGCCCTCATCGTGCAGAGGTTGCGAAAATTGTCCAAGGTTCCCAAACTCCTGCTGCCTTGAAGGATCCTTTTCTAGCTCAAGACAGTAAGATGATAGGTTCGTCCTCTAGTTCCAATGAAGAACCCATATTGATGATGTCCCATGTTAGGATTGCGACTCGATCGCAAGATTATGGCAGTAAAAGTCCTGTTGATGGTAAAGAAGCAGAATCTTCCCATTCGAACCCATCAACCTCAGCTCCTGGTTTCGATCCACTACAGATCGAGAAACCTAATCCAGACTTAGTAATGAAACCGCCCACCAAGTGTATACTTTGAAAGTCTGCTTTCAATCCACATGCGAGAGTAGCTTAGAACTATAACATTGTTGAGGATTTAGCTATTTTGCCCTTAGCAATGTCGGCCTTGGAAGTGCTGCAATCCTGTCCAGCACAACGTAAGTTACTTTTATCGGCTATAGGAGCTGTTGACGT
Source organism: Pinus taeda (assembly GCA_000404065.3). Taxonomy (NCBI): domain Eukaryota; kingdom Viridiplantae; phylum Streptophyta; class Pinopsida; order Pinales; family Pinaceae; genus Pinus; species Pinus taeda. The sequence continues at coordinate 42,754 of APFE031380769.1, forward strand.
TCAGGACTCGAACCTTATAATCTTTGATCTAGAAAATAGTGCACCGTTCCTACCTCATCAAATGGCTGTCCAGATTCCAGTGATAGTCAAAAACAGACCTATTCATAGGACTGTGATTGATGAGGGAGCTTCCACGTGTATTATGTCGATACAGTGTTGGAGATCCCTTGGTTCTCCTTCACTAAATCAATCTCTGACGATTGCAAAGGCCTTTGATGGCCGTGGGTTTCATCCTTTCGGCATTTTACAGGATCTACCTATAGGGTTGAAGGTAAAACCGTTAATCTAGATGTGGAGGTGGTTGATGCCCCTCTGGATTACAACCTTCTCTTGGGTCGTAGTTGGTCTTACGCTATGACAGCTATTGTTTCATTGGTCTTTCGGCTTATAAAGTTCCCTCATAATGGAAAGATCGTAACCTTAGACCAGTTGTCATACTTTTCATCCGACCCAGCCTCTACTGAGAGCATTCAGCATGTTGGTAAAGCGACGATCCCTTATAAGGATGTTGGAGTAGGGCTAGTTAAAGATTCTGGTTTATTGGGCACTTTTCCTTTTCCTCATATCAACGCATCGTCTTCTACTGCAACCATTCATATGATTTCATCAGAAACCATTGTTAATGATGATCCTTGGATCACACCTTCTGAATCTGAGATAGACTCATTTGGTACTCTTATGCCTTTGAGTCCGTATGGAATTGCGTATCAGACCATGCAGTCATTTTCTGACACAACATCAACCCAAATCAACTTAATGAATGTGGTTCATGAGTAATCACTTTCGACATCAAACTTGGATTTAATAACATTTTCTGGACTTGTTCAAATGGATGAGCAAATTCGTGAAATCGTATTCGTCGATGAGTTACCATGGGAAGATCTTCATCACAGATCTTCGTTTTTACCCGAGAGCGATCGTTTTGAAAATGATTTTTCCTCAATTTTTATGACTGAATACGTTAAGGACGCTCAGAATCCAATGAAACATCCCGATTCCAAGTTAAACTTGTGAAATATTTCTCGAACTATTCCCCTTGACATTTCAGTTAAGCCTGGAATTGTTGAAAACGTTCATATAGGTGCCTCTTGTACGGAAGATGAAATTCAAACATATAAGGCCCTATTTCAAGAATTCCGCGATGTGTTTGCCTGGTCATATGAGGAAATGCCAGGAATTGACCCAGCAATTGTAATTCATGAAATCAAAACTTACCCAGTCGCTAAACCCGTCCGGCAACGTTTGCGTCAGATTCACCCAAGAAAAGTTGTTGCGATTAAAGCAAAAGTTGAAAAGTAACTCAAAGCAGGTTTCATTTATCCGATCTCGTTAATGGATCGGGTATCGAATATTGTTCCTGTTAACAAAAAGCAACGGACAATAAGAATATGTATCGACTATAGGGACATTAATCGAGTCTGTCCAAAGGACAATTACCCTACTCCCTATATCGATCAAATCATTGACGATTGTGCCGACAACGAAATTTTCTCCTTTATGGATGGCTTTTCTGGATACAATCAAATCAATATTTTACCTGCTGATCAACCAAAAACGACATTCATTTGTCCATGGGGGACATTTGCTTATTGCAAATTACCTTTTGGGCTTAAGAACGCCGGGGCAACTTTTCAATGGCCCATGTCTTATGCTTTTACATGATATTAGCACATTGTGCAACCCTATCTCGATGACTTGCCTGCTCATTCATTACATTGAGCTGATCATCTCGTCCATTTAAGAGCAATCTTTATGAGGTGTAGGCATTATCGGATTAGGTTGAATCCCCACAAGTGTGTGTTCTGTATTGAAATGGGTCAGTTATTGGAGTTTGTTGTTTCGAAAGACGACATTCACGTCGATCCCTTGAAGGTTGAAGGCATTATCAAATTGCCTCCTCCTTCGAGTCTTCGCCAACTCCAAAGTTTGCAAGGGAAAGCAAACTTTCTACATCAATTCATCCCTAACTACATCGAGATCACAGAGGTTTTTATCCGGTGGTTGAAGCAGAATACTTCATTCTTTTGGGACGAGATAGCTGAGAAATCTTTTGATGCGCTAAAACACGCGTTGACCCATGCACCGCTGTTGCATCCTCCCAACTACAACCAGGACTACTTTCGTGTATCTCGCCGCTCCTATTCCACCATTGGAATGGTGTTAGTTTAGGAAGATGAATTCGTGTACTGAACATGTTGATATATTACCTTAGTCGAACGTTAAATCCAACTGAGCTAAAATACTCACATGTGGAGAAATTGGCATTGGTAGCTGTTCAAGCTGTCCAACATTTTCGTCATTACATTTTACTACGTAAGACTACAATTATTTCTGATTGCAACCCTATGATCTATATTTTGACCAAGCAATTGCTGGGGGGAAAGTACTCCAAATGGATTGTTATCCTGCAGGAGTTCGACTTGGAATTTGAAAAGTCTAAGTCAAAGAAATCTTTAGTTTTTACGGAATTAATGTGTGACTTCCTGCGTGCTGAGACAGAAACTGTGGCAGAGGAGCTCATTGCGGACGAATCCTTGTTTCTAATCAGCACCTTAGATCCATGGTATGGGGATATCATCATTTATCTCCAAACCCAAACCTTTCGGCCAGATATTTATCGAACCGTCGAAAAATATGATTCCAGTCCCAACAATTCAAAATTATTGAAGATACTCTTTATCGTCGTGGGGCAGACTCTATTTTTCGACGTTGTTTGACTCATGAGGAAGTTGAAAGGGTCCTCAATGACTGTCACTCTGGAGCGTGTGGCGGTCATATGTCTGGGTATGCCACAACCCAAAAGATATTGTGCGCTGGCTATTTTTGGCCATCTATGTTTAAAGATTGTATTATTGCGGTCCGAAAATGCCACAACTGCCAAATTTTTGATCGAAAGATGCACACTCCACCTGCTCCTCTTCACCCTATCACTGCCGTTGGTCCTTTTTCCAAATGGGGTATCGATTTTTTTACATGTAACCCTCACTCGGCCAGGGGGCATGCGTATATTATCCTTGCGGTAGATTATTTTACCAAGTGGGCCGAGGTGATGCCTACATTTGAGGCAGATAGGAAAACACCTGCGATTTTCGTATTCAATCATATCATTGCTAGGTTTGGTATTCCACAAGCGATTATCACTGATCATGGGCGTCATTTTCGAAACATTATGATGACAGAACTTACAGACCAGCTTGGATTGTGTCATGACAGTTCAACTCCTTATTATCCACAAGCTAATGGCCTGGTTGAATCCATCAACAAAGTTCTCGTCATCATGATCCGATGAATCATTGGGATTCATCGGTCGAATTGGCACAACATGCTATTTTCAGTTCTGTGGGTGTATCGAACCTCAGTTAAAACATCAACAGGGTTCACTCCTTTCCAACTAGTTTATGGTTTGGAACCTGTGTTACCCATTGAGTGCGAAATCCCGTCATTACGAATGGCCATCGAGTTACTTCCAGCTACTTCCGAAGAGGAAAGTCGTTTCTTATACTTGGCTCAGCTAGATGAGAATCGTCGCGATGCTGCATTAGTGATCGAATCTCATGCCAAATGTATTAAAGCTCAGTATGATCGAAATGTGACCCCTCGCAATTTTTCGGAAGGAGATCTAGTCTTATTGTATGATCAGGCAAATGATAAATTAGGCGCTGGAAAATTCGTGCCTATGTGGCATGGTCCTTATGTTGTCAAGCGAAAGCTAGCGAAAGGGGCCTATGAATTGGTAAACTTTGACGGGGTCTCTTTAGGTAAACTTAGAAATGGTCTTTACCTAAAGAGGTATTATGCTTAAAACAAGTGTGAAGATTTTTTAGTTAGGTTAGTTTTTCCTTCTAGCTGGTGTGTTTTAGATTTAGAAGTGTGCTTAGCTTAGAGAGTGAGTTTTTTCGTCGTTATTCCTACTTATCTTGGTTTTACATTTGATGTCGCAGATGTCGACGCCTCTCCAAACATACATTGGTTTCGCTGGTGGCGCTTGTCGTAGTACACAGAATATTTCTTCCGCAGCTTGGGTTATCTATTCGCCCTCTGACGAGTTAGTATCTATGCATGGGGTGAGCCTCGGTCAAACAACACATAACATTGCAGAGTATAGTGCAGTGATTGAGTTATTATCTGAATCTATTTCGTTTGGGATTCGGAGTTTGATAGTGAGGTTAGATTCTGAACTCGTTGTATTACAGCTTAATAGAGTATACACCATTAGAAATCCAGTTTTATTAAGATTATTTTTGAGAGTGCGTCTCTTGGAACGTGAATTTGACTATATTGAATATCAGCACATTCCGAGATCTTTAAATACATTAGCAGATGCAATTGCTTCTCAAATGTTAAGTAGACATGTGCAATAATCATACAAGTAAATTTAAAAACATTCCATAACATGTTTTACGTGACAAGTTGGTAATAATGATATCATATATATAGGAGTGTGTCAAAATAATACATCGTCCTCGATCATAGGTTGAAAAACACCTAATGATCGGCAAAAATGATAAGTACAAAAAAGCAAAAATGTCACATGTGACTACAATAGGCGATCATCCCATCACTGGTGATGATCTCGATACGAAACCACTCCACGAGCCACCTTACAAAGGAACCTCCTATAGGGTCCTAGGACTCCATTCACGTAACGCTGAAGTCGACGAGGGATGTCATCTATACTAGTCTCGGGCATGTCCGCTGTCAGGCGCTCTAAATGACTCTCCAGCTCAGTGTTGATGCGTCGAAAATCTCTGCATCAACATTGGGGAAACCACCCGGTCCGAACCTTAGTGCAGCTCCTTTTCCGTTTGGGATAGTGGCTCTGACTGGGGATAATGGGACCAGTTTCCCAGAAATAGATAAATGGGATGAATGAATACTTTGTAGATCACACTAGCGATAGGCGGATGAC